>JAADWJ010000008.1:0-119969 GCA_023336165.1 Pythium monospermum
GCACTGAAAGCTTGGCTATGCAATTGCATACTATACACTACAGCAGATGCATGCGTGACTCCGAGTACCTCGTGGGCCAGGAAATATGTGGTAGGAATCACGGTACACGTGTGTGGTCGAACAATTTCAGGACTGAAGAGTCAAAAATATCCGATACATGAGAATGTTGCAAGTAAAAAAAAAGAATATATTGGACCCAATTGCACATAAAAGGGTCTGCACTAGAGAGCACTATACCGGTACACATTTTCCTCCCTATCATTTGGAGCTTGCTTAAAAGCAAGCTTACACCTATCCGACGGACACAACTGGGCGCAGTTGCACCGCCGAGCCAAGCCTGGCTTGTCAGTGTGAGACCCAATGTACATTTTTACTTGCCGCTTCTACCTCGGACTTGCTTTGGAGCTCGAGTCCGTTTCGATTGTGCCTTCGCATTTTTTCCAGCGACGACTTCAACCTGGAAACAGCTCGAGTAGGCTGCTCCACCGTAGGTTCCCAAATCGTTTGTGATCAAGCCATTCGATTTGGCATCGTAGAACTTCCAAAACCACACGAGGTTGTAGATGCCTGGCTTGGTGCCTGCAGGCATCATCAAATTGCCCACACATGGATATCCATCCCCAGCACGGCCACTTGGGGCCCCGAACATATTGGTGCTTTCCCCACAGTGACCATCATCAAAGTCGTGCAGCTGGCCGTCGATAAGCTTGTCATTTGTGAGCGCCGTGGTCGAGTCCAGATTGCTGCCAGGCACACCTGTCCAGTACACACCGTAGAACGTACCCCGTCCGGCTTTGTCCTTGCTTACGTGGCCGTTTTCCAAGTAGCCATAGTAGAATTTCTGACCAGCCTTGACTTGAATGCGATGGCGCCATCCAGAGTAGTCTGCATCACCTGACGTGCACACAGGTACACCTTTGGCCACGTCGTTCATGAGGATCTTGAAAGTCATCTTTCTGGCGATATTTGGGTCCCCACGGCCCGGGTAGTTCTTCGTGTACCCACGGCAAAGCCCATTGCCGCGTTCGCCACCGTAGCTCCAATCGCGAGCCTTATCGTACACGACCGAGCGGTCCGTGTCAATGCAGTCGATCCACGTAGACGCTGTCACTTGGGAGCTGGGAAGCGCAGCGGCAGCAGACAGAAGCAGAGCAGTTGTCGTCGTCCAGTGTACCATGGTGATGATAAAGTGGCGATGAGTTGTTCTTGGACGAAGCAAGTTTCGAAATGGCACTTCGAGTCGACAAGTGCAGGTCGACTTGGATACAGAAACCCCATGGCTGAACGAAGGCAGCATAAATTGTGATTCAAAAACCTGAGATTTTTTCGGAGAGGGCCATGATAGTTCCATTGTAACTGCTCAAATGAGGCCAGTGCATTGGCTGAGATTTGACAGCGAGGCTTTTCAATGTGCAACGACTCATTCCACTGATATGTTAGAAAATCCTCGATGCCACATGTCAGATTTTCGAACAAGTCGACGTGGATTGTTCATGGTGGGCCCCCACGAACAATCCCATTCAATCGATGTGATTGACTTTCCTACAGTATTCGATCGCCTGACACGGTTGTGGATGTTGTGGATGTTATGGATGGTGGGTGTTATGGATAGTCGGTTGTGGATGATAAGGATTGTGGGAAATAGCACAACCTGATTCATGGGCATGGCCACAGGAATGACCCCACGCGCTTAGGATATACAGACTTAGAGCAGGAGCAGTACAGTAGTAGGTCCAGCAAGCGCCATCCTTGTATTCTTAATTCATTCTCATTTTTACTTTGAAGCCCAGAGTCCCTTCAAACAAGAGCCTCTGGTACCGGTCGACCCCTCTGCTAGCCAAGGGTCTGTCACGCCATTCAGTATGCAGTACAGGACGGGCTTCGCAGAATACTACGTAGTGCAATGTAACATCGTGCAGCAATATTCAACAGCAGCATAACAGCAGCGCCTACCGCAGCACCAACCGCGCGCACCAGCAGCTGCCCTCTTTGCGGTCCCAGCGCTGCCGACCGTGACTCCTATTGTGTCGCCAAGAAAAACGCCAAGGACTGTGCAGCCCAGTACGGCCAGGTGTGTGTGTTTGTGTATGTGTGTGAATAAGTTGTGGGTCGGTAGATGTCGTCAATGCATGGGTACGGTTCGTTTTGAACCCATGCGAGGCCAAAACAAATCAATCAAAATAGAACCAGTTTTTGCCTCGTCTTTTTATTGTGAGAATTTGGCAATGCGTGTCTAGGGGGTGATGGTACTGTACTAGGCCGTGTGTGGTCTATCCGATGACCACGCTGGTCGGCGACGCCTACTTCAGACTCGTGACTGGCAACACAGCCAACGCCGACCACGGTGACGCCGTTGAAAACGAAACCCAGACTCAGTTCCAGTTCCGAATCAAGATGAACGACCGTGTGCTGGTACCTGAACGTGAACAGCAGCTGTGGATGTGTCCAAATCTTCTACTACGAAGTACTACATATGATAAAGTGCATGTGTATGGTTTTTTCCAATATAATTGCATACTTCGTAGAACATACGATTGCCATATACATACACTCCATCGTATGGGAGACTATGCACCGATGCGTCTCTGACAAGTACCGCATTGTTCTGTGCCGGTATTCATGAAGAGTTGAGTTCATGGCTCCAGCAAGCATAGCATACACGGTGGTATATGTGCCGGTACCAGGTCTATGGAGACAATGTAACATCCCGGCGGAAGCACCATTGTAAATTTGCGCAATTACTGGTACCGGAACCGTACATTGTAGGGCGGTCAAACCAACTGAGCTGGATGTTTCAGGATCGTGATTGCCAGTTTGTGTGAGCGATCAGTTATTTTTTTTTTGGCATCTCGTACATAAATGGGCCATTTTCACTGAAGTGGTCGACCTCAATGGAGACAGTCCAGGCTCTGGACGCGGTCAAAACACTCAACTTGAGTCTCCCCGCGCATTTTGAATGCTGATAATTGTACAGTTCATAGTGTAAAGCCGACTGGGAAGCAGCCTGGCTCGCCCAAGGAATATTCATGGCGTCCGCATGGCTTGGGTTTACGGCGTGACCACACGGAATCAAATATAGAAAATTTAGTACATATCACCAAAAATACATTCTGACAAGACTTATTTGCTATGCATTCCACAGACAAGCAATATTTGAAATATTGCACATCTAGCATTTGTATCATCTTATAGAGGTTGTTCTTGATCCACCAAGATAGGGTGCAGATGTTGTGCGGATTAGAAATCCAGGCCGAGGTCCTGTCACTGTCTGTCTTCATACAGTGTATAGTACTTCGATGGATACTTTGTCTATGCCATAGAGCTTTGGAGAGCTCCCTGTCAACACCATTCCTCAAGTCGGTCATTCTCCAGCAATCGACCAACCCGCTTCTTCCACCACCATGCACACCTCGACCACGCTTTCCGCTCTCGTCGCCGCCGCCTTGTTTGCCGCCAATGCGGACGCCCACGGGTACATCTCGCAGCCAAAGCCCGATTTCATTCCTGGCCAAGTGTACACCAACTTCAATGCCGAGTTCACCGCCGCGGAGTCCGGTGTCGCGGCTTTCCAAGGCAAGATTTTTAACCGAAGCCCCGAGCAAAACGCCGAGGTATTCACGGCGGCCTTTGCGCAGTCGGGTCTCGCTTCGCTCAAGGTTCTCATGGACAAGTTTGTGCCAGGCTGTGGCAACACCAACCCAGACACCTCTGTCCGTGATGTCTCGACCTTGAAGACCATGACGTTCCAAAATAACGAGTACAAAGAAGGATTCCTCGGCTCTCATCATGGGCCGTGTGAAGTGTGGATCGATGACACGCGTGTGTTCCAAAACAGCGATTGTGCAGCCAACTTCAAGTCGTACCCGGCCGCGCTTCCGGTGGACTACTCCAAGTGCACGGCCGCCAAGTGTCGGCTCACGTTCTATTGGTTGGCGTTGCACTCGCAAAAGTGGCAAGCGTACAAGCAGTGTGTGCCCATCACCGCTGGAGGAAAGGGGAATGCGACGCCACCGGCTGCCAATCCGGCCAACCCAACGCCAGCGAACCCGGCGCCTGCCAACCCTTCGCCAGCGAACCCAAGCCCAGCCGTGACGGCGGCTCCAAAGCCACCCGCTCCCGCTCCTGCGCCGACCCAGCCAAAGCCTTCCGCGCCAATCCCAACCAAGAAGAACTGCGCTCGCCGTGCACTGAAGCAACAAAACTAAGCTGTATTGTACTAGTAGTTCAGTAACACAGCAACAGCAGCACAGGAGTTCTTCGTCCACTTTTTTTTGTTTTCTGAGTGGTTCTGTTTTTTGGGAGCATAATAAATTTTGGAGTATCGTAGTAGATGATTGCATCGATCGCATTTTGAGATGCAATACTGACTGTATCGCTCTTCTTGTGACTCTCCATGAATGAATGAATGAATTCGCTTAACGCGTTGGCCTATGTTGACTGTTACTAACGTCAGGACAGTGACTCTCCATGTATTGGTAAAATTACCACAGTTATCACTACTTCGTCACTCCCATGTTTACGTGTAAAATTGCTTCATTTTTATGTTTTTGTTTATGCCCACAGTTCCTGGATGTACCGGTGCGAATCCTGCAAGTTCTTGAGCGTCGCTGCAGCCTCGTCACTGGTTTTTTCGCCGTGGGCCTCAATGATCTCATGGAGCACTTTATGCACATCATTGCCCATCGTGGTCGCGCCACAAACGTAAATGTACGCATCTTGTTGGGCGATCAGATCCCACACATTCGCACCATGTTGAGCCAACAAGTGCTGCACATACACTTTCTCATTTTGCTCGCGTGAGAACGCCAAATGAAGTTCACTGAGCACACCATTTGTTTGGAATTTTTCCAGCTCGTCACGGTAAATGAAATCTTCATCACGACGGCGGCAACCAAAATACAAGATCGACTTGCCAACGTCAATGCCGTTCTTTTGCATTTGGTTTCGCTCGTGAAGGAACGCACGCATCGGCGCGATACCAGTGCCGGGCCCGATCATAATGATCGGCGTCTGTGGGTCTTGTGGCAAACGAAACGTCGAGGCACGCACAAAAATGCGCGCTGTGGGCCACTCACGGGGCTTCTTGACACCTTGGTCCACTGGGTTGCTTTCGCGTTTCTTTTTCTGGTCGGAATGCGACCCGAGAGGCTCTAGCGCAGCCAAATGGGTCGAGCAGACCCCTTCAAACACACGTCCATCGTGTTTCTTGTTTGAAATGATACTCACAGTCGCATGGACCCGTTGTGGGTTCACGAGGCTCGATGATGAGATGGTGTAGTATCGTGGCGTCAAAAACGGAACAAGCTGGATCAACGCTGCCAATGGGATGCGAACCGAGCCAAAATGGTGCATCACGTCCACGTACGAGCGCTCTTCGTCCAAAATCCATTTTTGGTACTCGTCTTTGCCTTCTTTCGATGCCAAAAACAGCAACTTGGCTTGCTCTTGCTCGTCGCGTGCATAATACGCGAGTTGCTTCAACGGGCCTTTGCGTGGGGCGCTGTTGATCGACAAGAAACTGGTCAAGATCTTGCCAATCGTACAAGGCGATGGGAATGGCAATTCGCCATTTGTATCTTGGCCAAGTGGCTCCAGCGCCACCCATTGGTCCACATCGTAGCCCAAGCGGGATGCAAGTTTGTCTACATTGGACGAAGTGTTGTCCGGAAGAATCGCAAGGTTATCGGCCGTCAAATACTCGACACCCGTGTCTTTCAAGTCAAACTCGACGTGGATCGTGGACCCACCGACCGTCGACGGACGAACTTCGCGGTTCACGACGACCTTGGCGCTCGCCGCGGTGAAGAAATGCTTGGTCGATGGCTTCATGCGCACGCCAGCGCTCTGCGGCGCGACGCCACCAGTGGCACCCGCTGGAGCTCGCACTTCGGTGACGCGGTACTCCAACTCTGGCGATGTGAGATCGCCCTTGGCAGCGGAAGCTCCTTGTTCTTCATTTTCGTCGCTCGCACCGGCGATAAACTGCTTGCGCAGCGCCTTCCACAAGTTTTCTTTCCAGTTGTCAAAATCTTCGTCCATGGAGCCATCATCGTCGCCTTCGCCATAGTTGAACACGCGGTGGGCACCAAAGGCTTCCATTTTCTCATCTACCAAGTGGCCCATGGAGTTGTAGTGTTCGTATTGGCGGTTGCCCAGTCCAAAGACCGTGTACCCGACGCCCATGAACGAGGTCGCATCCAGAGATCCAGTTTTGCCCTTGATCAGCTTGGTGAACGCGACCGCATTATCGGTCGGATCGCCTTCGCCGTAGGTCGCCATCATCAAGATCACGCACTTTTCACTGGCCATTTTGTCTTCGGCGTCGTACTCTTCAAGATCCAACGAATGGGTCTCAAAGCCGTGCTTGCGGCCTTCTTTCTTCAGTACATCTGCAAATCCTTCCGCCGTGCCCGTCTGGGAACCAAAGAGAATCGTGACACGGCCCCCGGGGTACTTGTCTGCAGAGGAGGAGGACGCATTGCTGTCTTGGGCGGCGGCCAATGCCTGCTCACTGGATTGCGCGGCGGCCGCGGTTTGCTTGTACATTTTCATTTGCTCGCCGATCTTGAGGATATCGTTCTTCATTTTGGCGTCAGCTTTCTTTGGCTGGCGGAGAAACATCACCGCCGCGGCCATGACGGCCAGCACCGTACCAACTACGGTGTACGAATCCATCTTGAGCAGGAAAGAGCAGCAAGTAAAATGAGAGCGAGCGAGAGAGAGAGAGATGCTGGGGGGAAAGATGCCGGCGTGCGTGTCTTCTTGCTCCAAAGGAAAAAACACGGGAAACCCCATGTGGCTGGCCCACGCGTTAATCGCCAAATATCGGCCAACGAAACCATTGCATTTGTTTGGCATTTAGCTAATTAGCCAATCATATGGCACTGGAGGGCATTATCATGTGGTTCACATGAATTTCGATCGTGATGGAGGCGCTGGGTGCCGTAATCATTTCCCACCCAGTGGGAGCAATCACAGGGACAGGCAAGCACCGGTATGGCATTCCTCAACAGGTTAGGCCATGCATAAAGGATGAATGGAAGAGAAGAGGAGTGTCCTGCATTATATCGGCGTGTAATATGTAATGTGTAGTGTGTACAGCGCAGTACCCGTAACAGTGGTGAGTAGTGTGCATGTGAATGGACGGACAACTAACTACCGGTACATGTACTCTGGACTATCCACTGTACCCCCTGGCTACGCTGCTTTCTTATTCGTCCTCTTCCACTGTCCGCAGTGCTCTCTTCCGTTCATAGTCCAAAGATGCGATTCGTTTCTTCATTCTCTTGATCTCCATTTCGTCATCATCCTCGTCTTCCAGTTCTTGCAGCATTTGCAAGAGAGCCGCGCGTTTTTTTCGTTGGCTTTTGCTCAGTTTCTTCTTCTTGCGCTTCTTCTTTTTGTTGACGACCACATATTTGACTTGCGAGTCTTCATCTCCGTCTTCTCCAACTTCCGGCGCTGGCCCCACAGTTGCCGGTTCTTCGACTGCGACAGCGACCGGTGCAGGTGCTTCTGTTGCGGGTTCTTCTGTTGCAGCCGGCGCTGGTGGATCGGTCGCTGGGGTAGCCGGCGCTGGCGCATCTGTCGCTGGTGGATCGGACGCTGGTGCTGGTGCTGGCGTCGCTGGTGTTTCAGCTGCTGCCGGCGTCGCTGGGGAAGCGCCCGATGGAACCGACGGCGGACGTGCAGCGCGTGGAGGAACTGGTCGACCTGGCCCAGCCGGAGCGGGCGCGGGTGGTGGCGCATCGTCGCCGACGACTTCGACTTGGTAGCATTGCGTGTACGCAGCGCCCCCAAACGATCCAAACTGGGTCGTGATCAGCTTGTTTGCACCACCTTCTTCTTTGTAAAACTTCCAAAACCAAACGAGATTGTAAATGCCAGGCTTGGTTCCAGCTGGAATAGAGGCCTCTCCGATACACGGGATGCCTTCGCCCGCTCGATTTGTCGCGCCGCCATTGGCATCTTTGCTTTCTCCACACGTGCCATCGTCGTAATCATGGAACAAACCGTCCACAAGAAGTTCGGGTTTCAAATCCGTTGTCTTCTGGAGCGAAGTATCTGGAACACCCGTCCAGTACGTGCCGTAATAGGATCCACGGCCTGCTTGATCTTTGGACGTGTGGCCGTTATCCAGATAACCAAAGTAAAAAGCCTCGCCGGCTTTCACTTTTAGTCGATGGCGCCAGTCGGTGTAATCGGGCGCGTCGGGTGAACATAGATCCTGTCCTTTGGCGACATCGTCCATCAAGATTTTAAACGTCGATGCGCGGTCCACGTTGGTATCTGGGCCGCGGCCGACATAGTTTTTGGTGTACCCGTTGCAAAAGCCTTTGCCATTCACCGACTCTTGCGAATGCTCGTAGATTTTTTTGAGATCGGTGTCGAGACAATCGATCCATGTGTGTGCGTGTGCGGCAGCCGCGAGAAATAAGACAGCAAGCGCCGCCCGCGGCAGTGGCACCATCATTGCTTGGGGTGCGAGCGCGTCTTCTTTTTTGTTCGATGCTCTTTGCGCGTGCGTCTCTGTTAAACACTGTGCGATATGTTCATAGACTTCCACGGATAATCTCGTTGTGTGGTCATTATCAGCAGGCTGCCTCGGTTTCCCTTGTTTGAGTTCTCGTGGTTATAGCCCCGCGCCAGCGACTAGTGCCTTGCCTTTTTTGAGATCTCCATCTCACATAAGTGGATCTCCTCGATAAGAACAACACACCAGCCACGTTGGTCGTTTTGGTCGTTCAATTGTGGCTGTTCGATGGGTTCGAACAAATATCATTTCATTGGCTGAAATTCGGCATTCCGGATTTTCTATGTGCAATGAGTCGACGTGGATTGTTCATTGTGCTTGCGATGCCTGGAAGACCACAGAGAACAATGCATCGAAGGCTTCCGATGGCCGAATGATCCACAATTGCGAGTCGATATCCACGACGAATTCCAGTGTTTGTTGGTGGACACAAACGAGATTTTTCCAAGTCTTCAAGTGGTTTTGGAAGGGACCCAGTGAATCATGAAATATCCATTGATGATTATGACGTTGGACACGTGCGTGTATTCAAAGAAGTATACCATATGTACGAAGAAACATTATTTCTGCTAAGCTTACAAACTCATAAACGTAATAACTGCGATACTATTCTAGATGTCAAAGTCGACTTGAACACCGTTGCGGTATTGGAGCCACTGGTCCACTTGTTCACTTGTTGGAGCCGTGGTCATGTCCACATCATCCGGATTCATTATGAGCACTTGCGCCATGCCAAGGTTGGTGGAGCCGGTCGTGGTTTGCTCCGTGAGGATGACGACAAAGACGACCGCGTCGTCCACGGGGCGTAACGCGTACGCACTGGTACCACGTGATCCTTTGAAGGAGTAGATCGTACTGGTCAAATAGTTGACATCCGCTGGCAGCACTTCGGCCACATCAAGCTCACCGCAGCCACCTTTCCACGTGCCTTGGTCCCCCATTCCGCGGCAGTTGCAGCCATACTCAGCCGTTCGGACGACTTGCCCATTCAATAGCCAAATAGCGGGCGTATCTGTTCCTCCTGCCGCACTTGGCATCGTGGCCTTGACCATGAAGATCTTGTTGTTGCCCTTCCACCCTTCCTGAGCGATCCCGCGAGTCACACCACACGTGCCGCTCGTCTCGCAGTTGGTGTTTGACATAATATTCACTTCAACACCATCACCAAGGATGCCACTGAACTGGGTAGCAGAGCTTGCGGAAGTTGCGCCGTCCGCCGTGGCGTAGCTTTGGCTATTTCCGTTGCACATGTCAAACACGCCGCTCTTGAGTGAGTCACCTTTGTTGTTGAGGAACACCATGTTATCCGACGTGGCTTGAGCTTTCGAAAACGACGACACACGAGACCATGCAGAACCAACGGCGGGCGACGTGAACACTGCGATATCGTCGACGTGGAGTGGCCCACGGAGTGCCAGTGTGAGGTCTTCATCAAACGGGGCGAGTGGTCCACTCACCGCAAAGTCGGTCTGCGTGCACGTGTTGCTACTTGGGCACTGCATATCGGTTACTTTGCCGTAGATGCCCGCGCCGCCAATGCCGTTGTAACTGACCGTCGCGTAAGGAGCACTGAACGGGTTGATGTCCGCAGGTGCAAAGAGCGCTAAGCCCGAGCCCGTCGTTGATGCGTCGGCCGCTGCGGGTGAAGGGGGCTGCTGAGGACCAGGCTTGCCCGTCGATGGACTTCGCGACTCACTGGCGACGGCAGGGCTCTCGGAGCCAGGCTCCACAGCGACATCGCAACGCTTGTGCTTGTGGACTTTCTGCGTAGGCTGCGATGTCGTTGGGGTCACGTCGTCTACGACCACATCAAAGCAAGACGTGTATGCAACCGTACTCGACTCTGAACCATAGGCACCTCCATCATCGTCTACTGGTGAGGCCACTGTCCACGACCAGACCATTTGATACCGTCCAGCTTTTGCTTCGGTCGGGATCGTGAAGCTTCCGGTGCACGGCTTGTCCTCACCGGCGCGTCCAGATGGTGTCGTTTCATCCACCAAATTAGCTCCGCAATTGCCATCGTCAAAAGCGCGCAGCGTGCCATCCACGAGTCGCTCCGGCGTCAACTCGCTGGTCTTGGTGAGCTCCACGCCTGCCTGTCCCGACCAGTAGATGCCCCACGTGGAGCTCTGGCCTTCTTCGTCTTTCACAACGTGCCCGTTTGGCAGGTACCCCAGGAAGAGTTTGTCTCCAGCCTTGGCGTGCACGACGTGGCGCCATCCATTGTAGTCGGCGTCACCCTGGCGGTACTGGCAAATCGGTGCATCGCCTGTTTGAAGTTGGTCGGCGTCCAGCTTCCACGTGAAATCTGTTTCAAAATCGTCGTCGCCACGGCCTGCGTAGTTGTATGCGTACCCTTCACAGACGCCATTGCCGCCGCTGCCGCCGTGGACCCACGCGTCGCTCTTGGTGTACACAACATCGTAACTATGATCGATGCAATCAATCCAAGACTGGGCTGTCACGATCTGGGTGAGAGCCACAGCTGTAGCCAACAACGTTGCGAGACGTGGGAAAAGGTGAGAGCTCAACATCGCGGGAGGTATCCTACTTGCTTGAAGAGAAGATCAGATTGGGAGTAGTTGCCTCCGAAACCAGGCAAATTGGAGAATGGGTTCTCGGTTACTGGTATCCGTTCACAATCGATCGTTTTTTTGTTGTTGCTCTTCTGGAGGTTATGTGGCCGTAAGCTCATCATCTTTTCGTCCGTTTAAGATTTTCAGTGGTAAGTGATAACTAACTGACCATGCAACTCGCGCGCGGTTTCCAGAGTCGTTCCTGTCGCATTCTTGGGGTCATGGAGAAATGGCAGGCGAACTTCAACATCTGCCAAAGCAATAAATCTATGTGGGTTATCGAACACGAAAGGTATGAATCGTGCGGTTACACAGATATCCGTCTGGATCATTGAATGTGTTTATACAGGTCATCCAATTACACAACAAGCCACATCGTTTCAGTGAAAAATGAAAAGGTTGCCTGAGTTCTGCCTACAACTGCACTTACAACTCCACCAAGTTGCTTTATATCGTGTACCGCTGGTAGTAGGGACTGCATTATGATATATGATCGGTTACATCAGTGGTCCAGAATGGTTCGAAGTCCGAGTGCCCTCAGCGTCTGTGGCAGTGGCCGCCGTGTGATCACGAGTTCTGGCTTGATTCCGCCACTCTCCTCGGACGAACCCGAGCCGACTGGACACAGATCGATGACCACGATGTCGTGGAAATGCGCAGCGAATCCAAAGTACGCCATCGCCACCGTGTAACCGGTGGTCAGAACGGACCGACAGCCGATCCGTTCTTTGCGAAGGAGAACGTTGCTCTCGTTGTCCACGAGGAGCTGCCTCAGCACATCCAAGACGAGGGACACGACGCCGTCATCATCTTCGCCCCCAACAACAGACACTTGAGTGACTTGCCGCCGACGGAAGACTGCATTTGATTCCTCTGGAATCGTAAGGACCTGGACTTTCATGTCGTCTTCTCTCGGTCGCACGAGTTCCCATAGACAATCTATGGATATTCGCTCCACTTGAACTTCTTTTGGAAGCGGTTGACCATGGCAAGTCGTGGCAATGGGCTTAATATGCCTTTTGAGTAGCCTGCACATTGGATCATGGAGCGCGACTGGTAGGCCATACTTGATCGTCGAGGAATAGTCCGTATCGCAGAGCGCCATGCGATACAAGTACTCAGCGACAGCAGAAATGTCCGTTTCCGATAGACTCGTTTCGCACCGATGCATGGCATCGTCAGGTTCTTCCATGGTGATACGGAGCATCAATTCTCCATCCCACACTTCTTGAATTCGCACACAGAAGAAAGAGTCGCCAACATTCACAATGCTGCGGTGGTCAAGTACCCGAGTAGTAGGAGGCGCGGTGGATACAGCTGTAGCTGGAAGCCCATCAACCACTTCGTGGTTGTTGTCGGGGATCACGTCTTCTGTATCTTCATAACTCTGGTTTGCGATAGATAGTGGTGGTACCGTAGCACTGCTATCGCGGCTGCTGCAGAGAACTTGCTGGCCGTCCACAAACACAAGATACAGCGACTTGTCTTCACTGTCTGTCTCACTTGAGGATGGCCGCCGCCACTCCATGCGGTCGAGCACCGGTGTGAGCAAGTCTTCATGGATACCAAAAGTATCCTGCTCATCCACAGCGTGGCCTAGGTTCGCAGGCGTCATGCAGTCGCTCGGACGATAACTGGCGAATGCCGAGATGACCGACTTGAGTAGCTGGCTGTCAATGGTGAGACGACACTCACAGTCGGCGACTTGATTGTTGCTATCGTATGCGCCACAGTCGATAGCTGTCGCGTGCACTTCGAGCCACCAAAGCTGGGATACCGATGGGTTGTACACTTCGTTCACGACCAAATCGACCAAGATTTCACTGGCGCTTTCCTCGGCCAATCGTGCGAGTCGCAAGTACCGAGCGCCACGGTAGATTGGAATCTCGTGGCGTTCTTGCGCGGCCGAGTCCATCGTGTTCATGGGACGTTCGGTCAAAACGATGTGGCCATTCTTGTACCCAATGCAACACTTTGCAAACAAAAGCTCTGCGAGCTCCAAGAACCGGTCCTGTTTGCGGTCTGCGAACCGTGCAAGAAACTTGTCGGCATCTGGCACAAGGCGCTTGATATCTCGCAAGTGGAAAGTGAGGTAGTCGTCTTGCGCGGTGAACGCTTCATACACAAGGATGTGGATGCAATAGCCATCATCTGGATCCTCACAACCCACTTGATTCGTTTCGTGTGGATCAACCACTGGATCAAATTCGCGACGTGTATCTTCATACAGCAATTGAACCAGCAGAAACTGGTCATTGACTGTGCGGGTGCCATGGTAGAGCGAGATCGCGCGCTGCAAGATGCCCGGGATGCCACCATCCCGTGAGGCGAGTCCATGGTACTTGATCTCTCGGCTAGCCAAGATACCATCGATTTGCAGCTGTTGCTGGTCGCGCTCTGTTCGCAGGCGATCCACTTCCAGTTGCGCGGCACGCATGCGGTGCTCGGCGGTCAGCACGCGCGTGTGGAGAGCCTCCATTTTTTGACGCAAGGCCTCTTTGCCAAGTGTTCGCACCACGTTTTTCACTTTACTCTGGAGCTCTTTGCGCTTGTGGTCTGAGATCAGTTGCTTGGTCTCCGTTTGGATTTGCTCGACCACGATTTGTTTCTCGATTTGCTCTTTTTCAAGTTGGATTTGGGTCGTGACCAGTTCATCGGCGGTGGACTTGAACGCTGCATTTGTCTCACGAAGCTGGACAGAGATGAGTTTGCTTGCTTGCTGCTCGAGCTCAAGCTGCGCACGCAACACGTCGATCGTCTCACGGTCCGTTTCGTGAATGGCCATGAGCCGCGCCTGCAGTTGACCGATGCTTTCCTTTGCCGCTGCTAAGGTGCGTTCCAGTTTGAAGCACTTCTCACGGTACGAAATCTCCTCGGTGTTCATGCCCATTGCTGTTGGCTGTGATAATTGATGATGGTTTTGATGGAGCTTGTGGGATATGGATAATCGACTGACGACAGTCGCAAAGCCGTTTTCTCCATGGCCAGACCGAGCTGCCGTATCGTCACACGCAGTCTCCGTAGCATTGTTTGGAGCTGTTGGATGGCTTGGGTCATCATCAACGCCGCTCCTTCCTTTGGTATTCAACACAGCACGCTGCTCGTGGCGATGCGATTCCTGTCGTGCTTCATCTCGCTCACGTTGCGTATCGTCCAGCTCCATCTCCAACCGCGCAATACGTTCCCGAAGCACTTTTGTTTCGTTGTATTTGTGCTGCATTTTGCGATGGTACGTTTCTCGGTCCACTGTCTTGGTAGGGTGTTTGGTTCGCTCGTTGTACTCTTGCCACATCCTTTCCATCACGGCTGGATCTGGCGGTGGCTCATCGTCCTCATCAGGAGCTGTTACAGTTGTAGTCGCCACAATTTCTGGGTCCTTGCCGTCCCGTGGGGACGCTACTTGCGTACGTGATGAACGAAAACTGCTCGATGAGGAGGATCTTTGATTGCCTTCCGCACGTGGTCCAGAACTTGGACGTCGAGGCCCCGAGGGCGGCATGGGGATCGCTGCCGCTGATGGAGAGAACGCACGGCGTTCGCTTTCATCTCGCTCTTGACTGGCCTCAGCGAAATCTTGTTGTGGCGATGGACCTGTACTCATTACCTGTGAGCTTGTAGAGATCACAGGAAACACGACACGTTCTGATTCATCACGCGCTCGCCGTAACTTGGCGGTCGCCTTGCCATTGCTGTGCCATCCTTGGCCACGCTGGAATGGCTGCACATCGCGGTATCCTGTCGGTAATAGCTGCACGATCGGAGACAACGCAGCCGTGGGTGACGTCGCAGATGCGCCACGTGCAGAGGAAGACTTCTCGTTCATGAGACACCGAGCGACGTGCCGCTCCGTTGCTCCATGTACTTGCTCCACTTGTTGTTGTGTCTTTTCGTTGCAGTGGGTCCTAGAATTAGGAAACAAATCCTCACGGAAACTCCCATTTGGGAAGGAAGTTCAAAATTTCAGGTGAACCACATAACGAAGAAGTGTCCGATCCTGAAGAGTCACACACACAGATCAGGGCATTTCATTGCGCGGCACGAAAAGGAAACAATTATGGCAGTGGCGACATCTGATGGCATCCTTCCAGAACTACAGAGAGAGATCGATGGGTTCATGGCAACACACGCTGCGGCGCTGGCTTCTTCTCTGAGTGAAGCGCCGCTGGTCAGACGATGTGACGACCTGAACGAACCACTCACAAGGCTTCGATGGATGGCTACCACCATCTCCAAGACGCGTTTCTGTGAGACGATACAGTTCTTGTTGCTGTGGCTTGCGGCGCTTGAAGGAAGGCGAGTCGCGGCCACATCAGTCGCGAGTAGCAAGTGCGCATCATGGCTTGTAGCACATTTGATCGACGAGATTCTCGAGCAGAGACAGCCGAGTCAAACCGAGCGAGGACAGCGCAATACTTCCACCACCGCGTATGAACCTGCAATCAATCGACACATACCCATGGCGCCAGTGGCCGCGATTGAAAAGATGCTGGACCAAGTGCTGGACCGATGTGTCGTCGTCTTCCAAGAAACCTTCCAGTCGGACGCTGCACGTGCCGTCGAGAACAGCGGCGGCTTCTTCGCATTCAAGCCCGTCGTGCTGAGCCACTTGCGTATGCCGACGCCCGAGAGTACCTTGCTGGAAAGCGTCGCTGATGAATGGCGGCAGCTACTCGCACGGGTCTCGCTTTGTTCACTGAATCCTGTGCGCCTGCGGTTGCAGAAACAGCTCATGCAGGATCTTCTCTTGGTGAAGAACGCCACCACGACCGCCAAAGACTATCTACTGCTTCGAAACGTCATGCAGCTGAGGCTTGGGCTTACTGTGACCACCTTCTTGTGGCCAACAAGCTTCCCTCAAAAGGTGAAAGACGCGGCTCTCTTTCTCAAGATGCTTCAGCCACTGGCGCTCAAGCCGTTTAAGCCCGCGACGCGTCTCGCTGCGATATCAAGCATCGCATCGATGCTCAAGCATGAACTTGACGCACTCGATATGAAGGATTTGCATCGTGTCCATGGCTCTGTCCATGGTGTCGGTGAGTGGAACAGCTGCATCAGTGAGCTCCATTCTGCGGCTCTCAAGCTCTGCAGCAAGAGAGAGTTTGCCATCGCGGCGTGGGAACTCCGTGTCGCCGTGTTGAGCATCTCGCCAAACGAAATCTTTGGTCGATACTGGAAAGAAGATGTCCACGCATTGCTGCGTGCGCAGTACCAACAGAATAAAGATGCTGGTGGAGCCGGCGCTAGTGCAGCGACCGTGCTCGAGTGCGTGGGGCGCTGCTTCACGCACATGCTTAAGCGCCACTTCTTGACCGAGCGACGCGTTCCTTGTGAATTGGACTGCATGGAGATCATCAATACAACGCAGGCGTGGTGTTTCTTTACGTACCCAAAGCAGCAACGGTCACTACAGAGACTGAAAGACCACGTCATCCCAGTGCTTGTGAAAATCTCGGTCGGGATTGCAGCGTACAATATGGTATACGCTATCCAAAGCCATTTGCGACGTCTGCTTCTTGAAGCCGATCATATCTTTGATGAAAGAAAGCTTGTCGGCTTGGAGGCGTTGCTTGCGGTCCTTGAGATTTGCTACCACGAAGGAGGCGCCGCAAATGCTGATGGGCTGCCATTAGATCGCAAAATACTATTGACGAACCGTGTCCCCCTGGGAGAGCTTGTGGGTCAGACACTGATCGAGGCCAATGCGCATTTCGGTGGAGATCTACTCATTGAATCCACGACGGCCCATGCAGCAGGCTCCGGCGGCGGTATCTCGACGCCTGCGATATCGTCAGCGACGTCCTCAGCCGTGTCCAAGATGTTACGCGACGAGTACCGCCGGTCGCTTGCCATTGAGTCGTACGCATGTGCACTGATCTCGCTCCAGTATCTCTACGTGGCGCTTGAACTCAGTGATGACCAGAAAATGCTCATCCTCGCTCGCTCTTGTATCCACAACGAACCAATCGTTCGAGAAAGCGCGTCCAAAACACTCCACTACATTCTCCGCCACGAAAGTGGCCAAGCCAGCGTGGTGTTTCGAAGCCTCACTGATTACGTCTTCCGTCTTTCCAACCATCTCACGAAGCCACGTGACTTTGATGCGTTCCTTGTTCTGATCCATCTCGTCACATCACTGCTTCGGCTCATCACCGTGGATGCTGCACAAGACCAGAGACAACGATCACAGAGTGATTCTCTGGTGTCCCACTGGCAGAGTCGCAAGGCAAAGCAAGAGTCACTGCTTCAAATTGAAGCCATCTCAGTGTATTTACTGGTGTTTGAAGACCCACGGCTTCTTGAAGCCAGTGTTTTGGCACTAGATGTTGTGGCTCGTGCGCGGCAAACTACATTCGAAGGAGACGAGATGGTGGCGGCGACAGTAGAGCGACCCAGTGTTGTCGATGTGTTGCGAGATGCCGAGTGGGAGCTACGTGAACTTCTCTTCAGCTTTGAAAGCCCCGAGGTGTTGGCGTCGCTCGCATTGAAAGACCTTGGGTTCATCCATCAACTGATCGCGGATCTACCAGTCCATCCACGCGCGAGTTTTCGATGGGCGAGCTGTCTCTCGGTCGTCTTCGCTCGGCTCGCGCTGTGGAACCCTGAAGTAGCTGCGTTTATGTGGGCGGATGTGAACGACAAGGTCACCAAACTTGAGCCAGCAGTCGCTCTGTTCGACAGTGAACCCGTCGAGAGCAGCGGGGGAAGAAGTAGTAGCAGTGGCACTGGTGGTAGTACTGGCTTTGATCTCGCACGCTGGCGTAACTTGGCGATACTCGCGACTTCCACTGCGTGTCCCCACTTGGTATTCCAACCGACCCGAAGTGATGGAGAGGAAGCAGATACGGACGAGCAAAGCAAAAACTGTTCGGTGCAAAGTGTGATCTCGTCGTCCGCTGTGCAGTCACTCTTCAAGCGGCTTGGCCGGTACTTGAAGAGCCCGTCGGTGGACCAAATGAAGGCAGCCATCCTTGCGCTTGGAAGTACCCACTTGTCTTCACTGCCGATTCTCCTGGAAGTGCTTCAAAGACACGAAGCAGAAGCATTTGCCTCCCTGGCGGCAGTCGGCACTCCAGCAAACAGCCGCCACGCATCCTTGGGAGCGATCCCACCACAAGTGATCGCATCTTCCGCCGAGGCTGCTTTCTCTGCCAGTGCAAACGGTGGTGGAAACCATTATTTGCCAAAGCTCACGAAGGAACAAAAAGCTCGAAATCAAAAAGCCGCCGCACAGCTTCAGCTTCAATGGGCACTTGGACGATGCTACTGTCTGTTGCTTCGAGCCACGCAACAACGCCCGTTGCTGTCAGATGACATGACCCACGAGGCCGTCCATCGCTTGCAAGTTGGTGCAACGAGTTTGCTTGAGAAAACCGCGACTGCTCTTTCGACGATGCATCATCAGCACCACCACAATCGCCACGATAGAGGGTCGACAGTCAATGGGGCACCGCAACATCTCTTGTTTATGATGCAACAAGACTTTTGCTCCAGTGTACGGTCACTTGCCATGCTAATCCGTGACGGCCAGTCATCGTCGTCGTACAGTTCTTCCGTACGAAGACGGCAAGACGGCTCCATGCAGTCGCAGTCGGCACGAGGGACGCGACGCTCAACGATGGCTTGGGCTTCGGCTTCGTATGAGCGAGATGCTTCCATGCGAAGCGAGTCGTCAAGCGATAACGCCGCCGTGTTTGACGTGAAACAGCGAGAAGCTTGGTACCATTTGTTACTCAGCTGGTGCCACGGATTCAGCTCGCTGGCCAATACACGACTCAGCGCAAACCTGTCAGGCACGTTCTTTGTGCTTCAGTCCCCAGCTCGCGACCGGTGGCTGCAGCGCTGCGATGTCATCGGTGAGCGTGTGGATAACGACACAGTGGTCCCGTGGCAATGGATGGATGGAGGCGACGCGACCCGTGCACTGGGCATCGAAGAGGCCGCCATGGCTTCCTTTCAGCGGTTTTTCCTTTGCCAGACAGCGTTTGCGACGCTTCCTGTCATCGCGCAAGGACCGTTTTTTCTTCCCACTCCTATCACACAAGACTCGGCTATGTTTCGATGGATGGACGAATGCTTTGCAGTGGAGACCATGACCACCGCCGCGGCTAGCGAGGACAGTGCAGCTTGTGCCCAGTTTCAAATCTTGCAGTCCTTTTGCCACCACGTACTTGGCGCTTTTTTACGAACCAATTTTCGAGCCTTTGCAGAGATTTGTGTGGACAAGTCGTTCTTCAGTGTGACAAGGGGTGACAAGCACAACGTCGCCAAGCATTATTTCCGAGCGCTTTGCAGCGTCGCCAGTGAACTGAAGTGTGAGCTCCAGAAAGGAGCAAGTGGGGCCTCTGCTGCTCCAACGGCAGTTCCAGTCGTGGTGGCGAATGGGAGGCAACCACGTCCTTCGATTCCGACGCCAACCAATTTTCAAGTGCGCGTCTGCCACTCCATCTTGCTACATCTCGGCCTGGACAATGACGAAGCGCAACGAGAACGCGCTGTGGAGATGATCAACGTGCTCTACCAGGGCGACGACGAGGAGGACGGGTATGATGAGACTATGGATAGTGGTGGCTTTAGGAATTCTCGTTTTCGGCTCAATGCGATGGTCTCCAGTGCCAAGCGATCCAGTACAGGGTTTATAGCTCAAGTCACAAACCGAATGCAAGTCGCGGCCGCGTCGTACCTTGTCGCCAAGCTTCAAGGGCTTGCGTATCCGATGAGTATGTCAATTTTGACTTTCCTGTCGTGTTGTGAGCCCATGCAACAGCGTAAAATGCTGACCGTGGCACTGCCGTGGCTGGCCGACGTCAGCTTAGTCCCCAAGCCTGCTGTGGGGAATAACAAAGACGGATCGCTTGCGAGTGGCAAGGCGTACGACACGGACCAGTTGCTGTCGTTACTGTTCCGCATCACTACCAATCTGAATGCCGCTTGCCATGATCAACTTGAGCAAGCGTGGCTCACATTGGCGTTTGCCAATACCTCTGGTTCGGTGGACGAAGAAGCGCCGCAAGAGCCAGAGACCAACTTGTCCAAGGTGCTTCAGTTTCTTTTCTTGCAACGATCGACACCCGTTCGCCTCTCTACGGCAAAAGTCGTCATGTGGTGGCTGTGTCGATGGCAAGGTGCGGCCCATGAAGTACTGAGGGAAGCGCTTTTACTGGTCGAAACACGGCGACGCCAGTCAGCCGAGTCCACACGCGCGCCGACCACAGGAGCACCGCCAATGCCATCGACGACGCCACAGCCGTCTCCAAGTGCCATCATTCAACCCGTCGACGACGTGTTTGTGTTTGTGATCTTACTGAGCGACAGTTGTTGCCATCTCTCTACGATTCCAAGCTACCTGTACCACCATCCAGCCATGCGAGAGACCATGATAGTCCAGGCAGTGCACTATGCGTTTCTCGCTCTCTTTGCACTCGCGCTGGACCCAAAGGCATTCGCAGTCCATCGGTTCGTCGCGAGTTCAAGTGGTGGAGCTGCCGTGAGCGACCACCAGCAGCAATCGCTGTACGCGGACGCCAGCAACGACTGCCTCGTGCTTCTTCGCAACTTGTTGAGTCAGCTATGCGCGCCGATGGAACTCTTAGAACCGACCGTGGATGAGCTGGCGAGATGGTCCCACTCGTGGGTGCGTACACCCGACAGTACCCAGAAAGCTGGAGCCGGACGTGCGGTGGGCTTGAAATCTACAGAGCAATTTGAGCGAGCGATGGCATCGTTTGCCTCGTATCTTTCCTCATCCGTGAGAAATGCCTGGGCTTTGGAGTGTATGAAGGAGATCACCCTTGCCCTTGTACCAGGATCCACGATGCTCGCGCCGACTTCGTCACGGTGTAACAACGTCCAAGTGCTCCACTGTGTGCGCTTTGGCTTGCTCGGGTACCGCGTGCTAGCACCGGAATTCCATGGGGATGTGTTCTTATCGTTGTTGGATCTCTTGCATCACGCACTGGAGGAACAACCGAATGACCAAGCCAATGCAAACGCCGTGATTCGTGATACACTGGATGCCTTGCGTAGCATGGTCGCGTGTATGCCTGTCCAGCGGCTCGCGTTGTATCCACAGGTGCTGTGGGTTTGTGTGGCGCTGCTCCACCAGGGAAAGAGTGAGTACAGCGCGTTCCATTTGGAAGCCACGCAGCTTCTTGTGGAAGTGCTGCGGATGCCTCATTTTGCCACGAATCAGCTTCTTCAAAGCGTGTTGGTGTGCAAAAAGCCCGCGCGATGGAGCGACCACCAGGCATCGGTGCTGCGCACCATCGTGTGGAACTTGGATCGAGGATGTGGCAAGACCCAGCAGCTCACACTGTACGTTGTCGTGCACTTGTTGGTGCTCCCGTCGCCTGTCTTCCACAGCAATTCGGCAGAGCATCTGATCATCTCAACCATGACGCTGATGCCGTTCTTGACCGCGAGCATGATGGCAACAAATAAAGGACAACAACGACCCTTTCTATCAAGAGAGAGCAATAATAAAGATGACCAGACGGAGGCTGGCGATGTGGTGAAGTGGGATGAAGATTTGGGCCAACTACGGACGGATCTCCAGTATGCCTGGCTGGCGATGGGCAGCACCGCTGTGAGTGATGTGTTCGCGATACCTCGCGATTGCCAGCACGCAGATGATGGTTTGCTTGTCAAGGAAGAACCAGAAGTTGGTCGGACTTTCACGCAGCGGTTTGCCAGCGCTCTTTTGCCAGAGTTGTTGGAACTTGCAGGTGATCAAGTGTCATCCATGATCACCATGTGCTTTGAGATTCTGGTCAAGATTTTGGCCGCTGATGATATTCGCAAACGCGAACAACATGGCCAGCATGTGGGTAATGATCGTCGTCAAGTGGGAGTTCGACAAAGCAGCGATGGAGAAGTGGTGACCGCGACTTTGTGGCTGGTTGAGTCACTGATGCACGAATTGGAACAGAGGAAACTACTGTGGCGACCGACATCGATGCTACTTGGCTCGCTGGCTCGACTCGTGCGTGACCCAGAGCAGTCAGAGACCTGGCAAGCCGCTATACGGATCATGAACTGTCTTGGATCCTCCGGTCGATCCACCAGTGCGACAAACGCGATTCCAATTCCGACGTTGACGCCATCGATAAAGTCCAAGCCTCAGCTCACCGTCTCCACTGCGGTACCACCGACAACCAACAAAGAAACAGCGCCTATGAGTGGGATCGACTCACTCGTTGGTAGGAATGCAAGCAGTACAAGTGGGGCAAGCACACCAAGTAAGAAAGAACGTACGTCATCCGGTGCGCGCTTGTTTATGGGGTTGCTGGGCCATCGCTCGAGCCCTAGCAGCAGCAGTGCTAGTCCCAGCCACAACCAAGGATCGAACAACCACACACCGACGAGTCGAGCAGCAGCAGCTACCCCACTCGAAGATACAAGCCGAAAAAAGTCTTCGTGGGGCCAGGATCCGTCAGAAGAGCGCTCGGCATCGCCGTTAGCAAGTCGGCGCGACTTGTGAGGGCCGAAAATGGCTCCATATTTGCAATATAAATAATAGAACACAATAGCCCATTTCTTTCAATATAATAGAATGGGTGATTTCCATGGATTTACCAATACAATTCAGAATAGCGAATTACCCGATATTGGGGAATACCGGTAAAGTGCAAAGTGAAATATACGGTAACAATTTCCTACCTGCCGAAAACCCAAAACGAAAATGGCTGGCGTGGGACCCCAGGTCGTGCAAGTGCTCGACTTCGCGACGGCGCGCGCGCCAGAGCTGCAGGCGCTCCACGAGCTCGCACACAATGCAAGTGTCCACTCCGTCGTTGATGAAAAGCTGACAACGCAGCGCAATCAGCGCCGCCGCCGTGCGAATGCGTTCAAGTCGCATCAACTTCCACGGCGATTGCGGCTCCAACGTGCGGCGCAAGACAAACAGGAAGAAGAAGAGCTCATCACGCTTGGTACCATGGTCCATGGCCATTTGCAAAAGGCGCCCGCAGTGTTTGATATGGCCGCCAAGACGCGAGCGAAGAAAGACCAACGTCCGCGATGCCGCAAGCATAGGCGCCGCATGCACTTGCTCGTGCACGAACACTCCTGGCTCGACGGTGACGCGAATGACGCGCCCACTGGAAATGATGATCAGCAAGTTGAAGATGACGCGGGTTTACAGGCTCCGAAATGGCTGGCCACCCACGCGTGGCACGCCAAGCGGATGCGGATGACGGAGCGCTACGGCCACGTTTTGGCACAGCGACGCCAAGACAAGAGCGTCTCGGCGGCACTCACAGCACTGCGCACGAATGCGACGCTCCATGATGCGTCGTACTACGGTGTGATCGAGTTATACGGCTCTGTGGCACTGATCCAAGAGGCCCTGGAGCTAGTCTGCGATCCATTGCAAGCCAATTTCTACGACCATGCCTTTCTTTCTGGCCAACAGCAAGGCCACAGCACTCTTTTCCAAGTCAACGAGTTCCCGACGGGCGCCATTTCGCCCGTGACGTTCATGTGGCGACCTCTGCAAGCCGACTATGGGCAACCGCTTGAACTTGACCAGGAGCCCCTTTCAACCAAGCGGCAGTTGTGGCTGTGGATCCATCCGGCTGCATTCATGGAAGCCGCCAGTGCGATTGCAAGCGCCTGTCAAGAGATCATGAGCGAGCGAGAACAAGACGAACGGATCGAGATCGTGGACCGTCGTGGCCACGTCGCTCGTCTCCAACTCCGTGGCAAGCGAGCGAATCGTATGCTGCAACAAGTGCTCATCAAGCTGGAGAGCGACGATGCCTCAGCGATGGATACACGTGACGATGATGGTGACGCAGCAAACTCCGACCATGACGACCACTTTGACTTTGCTACCGTCCGCTCACTCACATCGAAAGTGAATCTGGATGCTTTCCAGCGTGAGCTCCTCCTCCTCCACCGTCCCAGGACGACGCAGGATGTTTTTCCCACAGCAAACATTCACTCCGTACTGGTCCAAGACCCTCGCTTGCGATCCACGAGTCCCCATCAACCAGCAAACTTGGGTGTATCGCTTCTTGATGAACCAGATTCATCGCTCGTCTCCGCCCAAGAGGACATTCTCTGCCCCTTGACTGGTGTGAGCCTACTCGCATCTGCCAGCTGCGAAGAACCAGACTCAGAGCTCATCCTCGCGCAGCTTGAGTCACTTCTCAAGTGGACAACAACACCATCGCCAGCAACAATCGATGGCCCAGTGCAAATCAACGATACCTATCCCTACGTAGCAGCAAAGCCCCATGCCGTTGGTTCTGCAACTCAACAGCGTCTCGCTTCAGACGCCGCCATGGCCGAAGAAAACGTAGACGGCAAGGCAGCGACCAGTATCCCATGTTCGCTATTGTGGTCCGCTTGTGGCCGTCGTAGTGTCCGTGAGGCATTCCAGAAAGACCACGAGATGAACCGTCAGTCCGTCGCCACGCGTCGTCGTCGTCAAAAAAGCAGTGGTGTGCCTGTGTTGCTGATCCGCCATGACTCGGTCTTCCCCGATACAAGTGGCTGGGATCTCGTGCTCAGTCCGTTGCATACGCCAGGCTTTTTGAACGCACTGGTGTTTGCTGGCGCCATGGTGATCGGTCTGGACGAGCAGGAAGCGCTCGCGACAGTCAACCATGAACCGTCGTTTCCTCGTGATTTCCCGGACACGCCTGCTGGCCACGAGTACTGGGAGAGACTCGCGAATGAATGTGAGAACGAGTACGTGAAGAAACCAACGGCCAAGCAGGTCGCCTACGGGAAACTCGGTGTTGACTCACCGTTCCAGCCGAACTGGGATGCCTTGTTTGCTACGGTCGACAAGAACGCCCATGAAGTGACGGAACAGCCACAAGCCGAGAAGGACCCCGATGCCCCTGAGGACGAAGCGATGGAGGGCGGCGAAGAGGAGGAAGAGGAGGAGGAGTCTTCATCATTGTGTGTACTGCGTGGCATGAGCTACATGGAGCCTTTCCCGTTCTCTCGCTTAATCGCTGGCAACGGAAAACCCAAAAAGTGTGAGTCACCACAACAACAACAGCAACCAGAGCAGCAGGAACTGATTCCTCTCGCTATGCCGACTCTGATCCGCGTCGCGCTTTCGTTTCCTCGTCGTGGAACTCTGGAGCCATGCTCTATGGTACGTACATGGTGGTCCCCATTGGCCATGTGATTTTTCGAGTCTTTTTTTTTGTATTGATTATGTGTTGATATTGAACAGCTTTACCTCCCGACCGAAAGCGACATGGCGTCTTTCCACTCGGACCCAAAATGGAGCGGCTGCCAATTTGACACCACCGCCAGTGGCGACCAGGTAACGAGTAATCTGGCTGAGAAGTATCTATCTCTTCGTCCACACAACGTTGAATTTTGACACCTGTGTCTCTTTTTTTGTGCACAGCAGCTTGAGCTTTTGGGGTTTGTGACGTCAGCCGTCTACGATCGTCCAAAGAGTGCGTTTCGAGGAACCGCATTCTGTGGCTGTGAGCAACTGCAGCGGCTTGTGCTTGAACGCGGAGACGCTGCCAAGACCCAGCAGTTGATCGCGTTGACGCGCACACCAAGCTCAAGGCAGCTCCGTCCTGTTTTGGTCCATATCCAAGCGTGAGCCGTTCTTCTTGTGTACTTAACAGTTAATACAGCATTTCCAATAGAAAAAAAAAATGGGGGAATGTGTTTTTTGATTTTGTCTTCGACATAACATCCACTGAAAATGAAAAAAAACAACACTGTCTACCCTGAACAGACAGACAGATACACTTTACTACGTGGTACAAAATAGAGATAACCTAACCTATGACGGCAAGAAACTTTCCTCAGCAGGCCCCCTTACGACGACCTTTGAGATTGGCCAGAGCGTGTTGCTTACAGCGATGATGAAGACGCGGACTGTGTTCGTAGGTTTTTCACCAGTCGAGTACAGTAGTCCCAGCAGACGAGGTCGGTTCTTTCGACTCGATGTCGCTTGAAACGTGGGCGACCACGGGTGGTATTGTGTACATATCGATTCTTTTTCTTCTTTTACATATCCCCATCTTCTGTACTCATTTCTTCTTCCAACGTACTGTTCCGCAACAGTTCACTTCCACTGCCCATGAGTTGGTCGTGCTCTTCGTCCTCGTCCACTGCTCCTGCAGCTGCCTCGCTGTCTTCCATCCCCATTTCCGCCACTGCGCCATGGATCCCACCACCACCACCATCACCATCACCACCGCCATCGTCCTCATCGGGACTCATGCTGCTTGCTGGGGACTCGTCGACTTCACTGGACGACGGGCTGTAGGCTTTCGAGCCACGGAACATATGTCGAGACGGTGGCGAAAAGGCAAACGGCAGCGGCTCCTTCTGGCTCGTATCTCCCAACTCGTACGTAAGATTCGATTGCCCCAGCAGCACTGGATCGGGTTTGGGGATCTCCCAGCCAAGCAGGCGACACAGTTCTTCCACGATCTCATCCGAGTACCCCAACAGCTCGACATCAAATTTGTGGGGCCGTCCGACAGGCTCCCGATTGATGAGCACCATGGGCGCGCGATTATGGATCCGTCCGACCAGACTCCGCACCGGGTTCACCTTCAATGATGAGCCCATGACCAAGACCAAGTCGGCTTCGCTTTCGTCGGCCTTGATCAAATCGTGGAAGCGCCGTGGAAGCGACTCCCCAAAAAACACAATATCCGGTTTCACGATGCCATTTTCCGCGCCACACGACTGGCACATGGGCACACACTGGCGCATGACTTCTTCTCGAATGGCATCGCCTGGGAACATCCTCTTGCAATTCAAGCAAGTCGCAGTCGCAAACGATCCGTGGCATAAAATACTTTTTTCATGGGAAATACCGGCGGCGTGTTCGAGCATATCGATATTTTGGCTGTACACACGTAGCAATTTGCCCTTTTCTTCCAGTAATTTCAAAAAATAATGGCTCCTTGATGGCACAAAAGTGAACCCGTTGGCCTTTGGGAACAATTCTTTGGCAAATGCAAAAAAAGGACGTGGGTTGGTGCGGAAAAACTCGATATCAAACATGCACTGCGGGTTGGGCAAGTCGTACTCGGCCAGACGCTGTATATATAAATCCATAGACAATAGTCAAGAGGGTCAGTCCAGTTTGCCAGTATGGATCCGTGTGTTTTCACAACGGTACGTACGCTGTAGATGCCGTTCTCGGATCGAAAATCAGGGATACCACAGGACACTGAGATGCCAGCGCCTGCGAGCACGACGATCTTCTGGGCCTTCTTGAGCAGCTCGACGACGTCTTGCAGTGTATTGATATGGTCCAGCTTGTGTCGCACAGGGATCGATGGCTGGATTAGCCGCAGCCCCATGGAGATGATCGCATCCCAGAGCTCGTCATCGTCGACCGCGGCTCCTTCGGAGACTCCAAGGCCGAGTACATCTAACAGCTCGCCTGCACCGACTCCTTGCTGCTTTTGGTCGACGAGCCACGACAGGAATGATTCCTCAGTGAGATCTCCATCCGGTCCGGTGGCTGCACGCGGTGGCGGCGGTGCGGAATCGGACGAAGACGGAGAGGATGACGAGGAAGAAGAAGAAGAAGAAGACGCGGACGCGGACTCGTGGGATTCGTCCATGGACCGTGGCGGGGATCCATTTCCTGTTTCTGAATTTCTCTGGTGGTCGATGGCCATTTGGGGGGCATTCTCCGAGCCGTTGTGGTAGTGGTGATGGCCGCTCGTAGTAGTGGTTGTGTCTTTCCAGCTTTGTGGGCTCGTCGTCGTGGCCTTTTGGCCGACACAAATCTCGGACGCTGCGCAAGGCACAGGAGGAGGCATCACAGCGTCGCTTTCGTCGTCGGAAGCGCGGTGCTTTTTCGCTGGTGGCGTCTCGATCGACGTGTTCATACTGACACTACGGTCTCGGCTATTCGGCGGCGACATGCGCCGAGGATTCCGGGCGTCCTCCATCGAAAAGATAATGGACTTCTGGAGATGAGAACGACACGGATCGATAGCGAAGGATATCGAGAATACGATGAGATACCCTTCGTTAGAGTGGAACAAAGTACAGAGTCGCGTGGAGTGCGGCCGTGACGGACCCCTTGGAGCTGTGCTTGTGATGTGCGTGGGTTTTTCCTTTTCCGCGCCTCGCCTCCGTCACAAGGGACAAATTACCTTGTGAGAGCTATTCGCGATAAAGTACGATCGAAGAACACTCATTTGCTCCTTCCCATTGGCTAAAATGGAGATATTTCGAATTTCATCCAATCAAAAACCGCTTAGTTTCAGAAGAACGTGTTTGCTGAAGAGCTCAATGGGAGTGTATCCATCCACGGTGGATTTCCGCAGCCCCGCCTCCATGTCCTGTCCAATGCATCCCAAGTCCACCTTCCAGTGACGATATCATGGAACAACATGATGTTTGTTTAACACGCATTGGACTTGAAGTGTTTTTGCTGGGCACCGCCCTCAGCACTGAGCACCTCATTTTTTTTTGCCAAATATAAAATGCTTCAACTGCCGCTACCGTCACTCTGCACGTCGTTTCTTTCCTTTCCAACAAGCAACAACACTTTCAAGTTTTCTTGCAGTGCTTGTGAGCAACATGACGTCAGGAAACCCATCCAAGAAAGGGTCTTCCAAGGGAAGTGGGCTAGCCAAGTCGGCCTCGGAGAGTACGCTCAAGAAGAAGCAACAAGGCACGCTCCTTGACCAAGAGTTACTCGTGCTCGAGCGCGACGAAGGCAAACGCCATGCGCGTCAGTTGTCCACGACATTACTTGAATACGCCAAGCGAATCGAAGAAGTTCAAGCCAAGAATCGTCGGCTCGAGGAAGAGGTAACCCTTATGTGTATTGTGTTTTTGGCATCCTTTTGCTCTCATGCACTCGGCCTGTACTCTTGTGGTTTTGTGCTGGCTGTCTGTAGTTGTCCTTCGATGACCACGTCACCCGTGATGACCCTTTCTACAACGACGATGTCGCCGAGAAACTGTCGAATTTGTACCTCCAAGGCAACAACTTTATGATCCGCCTGGAGCTGGAGCGGAAAGAAATCGCGCGCTTGAACGATCTTATTCAGCGAAGCGAGGCGACACTCGCCCACCAAAAACTCAAACTTTACGAGCTCTCGGCGCTGGACCATAACCACACGATCCTTGTGGGCAAGATCCGCAAGATGGAGAATGATATTGACCGTCGTGTCGTCAAAATGAATGAGAAACTCAGCGTCAACCGCAAGCTGCGCGACGCCATCGATTCGCAGCGCGCCGAACGCGCTCGTGTGGATGCCATCTTCACCAAGATGTCGCTCGAGTCACTGACCAAGCAAAGCAAAGTCGTCCAGCTCAACGATGACGTCGACAAGCTACGCCACGAAGTCGCCACCATTGAAAAGGGCATCGAGGATATGCACACCGAAGGCGACGAATGGGAACGCCACTGTGACCAGCGCGCTGCGGTTTTGATGCAAGAACTCAAAGAGATCGCGCTGCATCAGCGCGAGGCCGACGAACTCACCGATGTCGACAAGTACAAGTTTCTCAGTGATAACGAGCTCATGAAACATATGAGCCTAGCACAGGAAAATGTCTTGCGGTCTCGTGTGAGCCGCAGCCGCTGGAAGACTGGCCAGGCCAAAATCGCCACGGATGTGTTGCTCACAAAATACCAAGAGAACCGGTCGTTTATTGAAAAAATCCATGAAGTTTCCGGAACACAGACCGTCTCGGAAATGATTGACGCCTTTAACAAGCAAGAAGTGGGCCATTTTGAGCGCATCCAGCTCGTGAACCAACTGGCCGAAGATATTGAACAACACCGAGAAGTGACCGCCAAGCTCCGTGAAGAAATCGGCAAGTACGTCCATCCCTTTTTGTTTTGTGTAATTTCTTTTTGGGGTCCTGGAAAAGGAGTACAAGTTGTTTGACTGATGCTGGGGTTACTATGGCGATGAATCAGACTCAAGCAACGCAAAGACTCGGTGGATTTCCAACGCATGAACCGCATCGAGAGTCTCAAATCCAAACTTCAGGCGACTATCGATTCCAAAAAGCACAAAGAAGAGTCCAACCATGAACTGCAAAGCTTCCTGGCCGCTCTCAAGCCGGCGTTTTTGGCTCTCCACGCAGAAATCGGCAGCTCTGATACCCACAGCGATGGCGATTTGAGAAAGCTACTGGGTGACGTCGAAGACCAAGTCGTCGAAGTGTTGCAGAAATACAATGCGAAAATGCTGGCAAATCGACAAGCCGCGGCGGCGGCAGCAGCAGCTGCCGAGTTGGCAATGCATAGCCAAACGAACAACGAGGACGACGAAAACGACAACAACATAGGGGCAAGTGGTGAGCCACCACTCTCCGACTCTAAAGCAGCAGATACTGATGCTTCCGCTGGCGGCAGCGCACCATCGAACAGACTGCGAGCGCCCCGCAAATCGGTGTCGGTGGCATTAACAGAGGCTGTGGCTGGCCATGCGCAACTGCCTCCTCCGTTGAGCTTCATCCCACCGCCAGACCTGGGGCTAGGACTTGGGCTTGGAGGGGCTCTGGAGGGCAAGGCAGCAGCGCTTGGTGTGAATGCGAAAACGGTCGCAGCATTGCTTTCCAAAGAACAACCCTATCGGTACGGGGGTCTGCGGCCGCCACATCTTTCAGTGGAAGAGCTCAAGAAGAAGGACAACGTCGAAGAAGAGTACCCACTCACATACAATGAGCTCAAGGCCAAAGTGTGGCGGGGCCATAACGAAAACTGACCCACTTGGCTGTTTGCAAAAAAAAAAAAATTGAAAAATTGTATCTTTTCATTCCTACTCATATACTTGCACCGTGAGCGAAAGAGCGGGAGCGATTGAGACAGAGAAAGAGAACGACCCATGATGGGAGGCAAGACCCAATGGAGTTCGCTCGTAGCAGCCAACAGCAGCAGCAGGCTCTAGTCAGGGATTTGTTGATGAATCGAAATTTGTGTGGGTCTATCTATGGTCACGCATTTGTGTGATTACTCCGTCTTGGCCTTCTTCGCCTCTGGTTGCTCGGTGCCTGTTGGGAGAAACAGATACAAACATAATCAGTCCTTTGCCGCCACAGCCAAATCCAATAGAGTGTTTGAAAGCACTCACCGTTCGTTTCCTCTACTACTGCTTCCGGTGCGACCTCCTCCGCCGCCGTCTTGGTTCCTTTGTTTCCCACTGCACGCGCCTTTGGGCCCCAGTTGGGCTCAGGGTTGCCAGGGAAGCGCAGAGCCTTGGGCTTTTCGTGGGCTGCGGGTCGTTTCGAGTTGAAATTGGCTTCAAACTTTGGTTCCTTGGCAAGGATCCGCGTGCCTGGAGTCTCTTGGCCTTCGCGTTTCTTGTTGAGCGGGTGCTTCTTGACCCAGCCACGCATGATATCCCAGATCACGTCGTTTGGCGCCGTGGTCTTGACGGCATCGGGCACTTTGTGGAACTGGGAGGCCTCGTAGCCCGCATGGCGGATCGCGCCTTGGATTTGGTCCATCCGTGGGCTTGAGCAGTGGAGCGTCTTACACAAGCCTGGCAGTGTGTAGTGCAGTGGTGCATCCACGAGCTCCTCCGACAGCGTCGTCAGTAGGCCATGTAGCCGTTCTTTTGTTGGGAACTCGTATGTGGTCTTTGCGACGTGGTCCCGCACACGCGCAACGACGTCACGATCGTGGATTGGCGCCGACCAGAAAGGCCCAGCCATTTTGAACTTGCCACCGCATTGGTCACACTCCTGTCCGACCACAGGCCCACGGGTCGCGTGGAACGTGTTGCCATGAGGAACACCAAGCTTTTGCAAGTGGAAGCTGTCGCAGTTGACACACTGGAACACGTACGACAGCTTGGTCATCGCCTGTTTGACATTGACGGGCGATTTGTAGACGCGCACAAACACGCGCACGTAGAAATCGATACTACACGACGCGATGGGCACGATGTGGCGCTGGTAGCGGTTTGCCGCGGACTCGATCGAGTTCAAGACTGAGCGTACATAAAAGGGTATGGTCAGTGAAACTTTTACCAATACAAAACTACAAGTCCTGCAAAATCGGACGTACCCATGCGCTCGGCCATTTCATGCAGATAGTTGGCTTTGTTCGGGACCGAGCCATAGCGAGAGAAGCACACTTCCGGGTTCTTTCCAGAGAGCACAGCCATGTCAGTACACGTCACGCAAAGCAACCCGCCGTTCGTGATGCTTTGCACGGCACCGTCCAGGAAGATGGACGCCGAGCCGTACGGATCCAGATCGATGACATCAAACTGGTCTTTATCTTTGCGGTGGTTGTACATGACATCCGTCGCATCTGCTGCATTCGGGATCACGCGGTCCAGCGGCAATTCGTTGAACTGGATGTTGCGCTTAATCGATTCCACGGCCGCTGGTTCCATATCGTTGACCAGAATGGACTTGACACCTGGGATCTGCTGGAAGTAGCGGATCGAGCGCAATCCGGATGCCGACAACGCTTCAAAAATACGAATACCAGAGCTCTCCGCATTCTCGACGAGGTACTGTTCGATTTCTTCATTGCTGTATTCCTTTGGCGTGGCGACGTCACCGCCTGCTTCTGTAGCTGCTGCGGCCTCTTGTTTCTTTTGCTTCTTGGCGAGTTGTTCGCGCGCACGCGAGCGTGCAAACTCGGAGATCATATTGATCGACAAATCGCGGTTCAGCACTTGCACATTGTTGTAAAACACTTTGTTTTGCTCTGGGAAGATCATGACCCCATTGCCCTCACGGATGATTTTGTGGCCTGGCGGCGCCGGTTTGTTTTGCAGCAGCTTGGCCTGCTCGGCCCAGTTGGTCGACATCGTGCTTGTATGGAGGAGTGATGACGCTCGGATCACACGCTGCAATGGGGAGGCTCGCTCACACACAAGAGACGCTCGTCGTACACCAAGGTGCATCCACACAGCCCCAGTCGCTTTTCCCCAACAAGAGTTTTCCCGCTTGATGGTGGGTTTTGTATCCGTTCAATTGCATCAGATATCGAAGGCACATCAAGCGGCGCCAATCGAATGGAAGAGGAAAAAGGCAAGAACACCTAACCCTTTCAAACTGCCCAAAAATCAACCCACTGCTGTATACCAAGTATACATGTCTAGTTTGGTAAATAAACCAACCTCCAAATACCGGTTTTCGATCGGTTTTGTAGAGACTCGCAAAAAACGGGAGGAAGGGGAAACGTGAGGAGGAAGTCAACATTGAACTTGACAACCTGATCCAAAACACACACAAAGAAGAAGGCTACACGAAGGTCACGTATCTTATGGATGGACAACACACGCGTCAGCATGGACACCAGGACGGACATCGACGCGGTACGTTGCTACGGTCGTCTCATGCATTTCTTGTGGGTAGAATGGAAGTATCCTAAAACAGCGCCACGCTAAACAGACAATTCACATGGTGACACAATTTTAGGTGGACGCAGTGGTCCAATGACCCGCAAAGCCACTGGGCAAACGCAAGTCTATCGCCGCGTAGAGTCCGTGACAACAGATGGGAATGAGGGCCATGGCAATGAGTCAGGAGATGCCGCGGCTGCTGCTGCACCACCAGCAACTACAACGCTGCGTCGTGTATCGTCCGATGCCGAGCCGCCACGCGTGTTTGTATCCTCATTACAACAAGCGATTAAGGCCGCCAACGGCGATGACAAGAAAGATGACCAGCGCGGCCGGAAAGAGGCATCGCCAGCCAAGAAAGAGAGAGCCTCACCTGCCAAGAAACCGTCGCCAGCAAAGCGAACAGAGTCTCCAATGCGTGGTGGCGGCAGCAGAGCGGGCGGTGGCGGTGGTGGTGGTCGCGGTGGCAGCGGCGGCCGTGGAGGCGATCGGAGTCGCTCGCCACGGAGAGAACCGCTGCACTCTTCGGCTGGCAATGGGCGCCACGTCTCGATGACGACGCGTTCGGAGCGGTCTGGATCGATTGAGAGCACCACGAGCACGGGTAGTAGCCGTTGGGTGCGTAAACCTAGCGATTACGATGGCGACCACCGTTCAAATCGACAAGTTAGCAGCTTGGCCCGCTCGGTGAGTGGCCAGGATGCACGCTTCGGGGATTCTGCGAGCCGCGACTCCCGATCATCGTCATCCGCGTCTCTGAGAGATGGTGCCCACCGTGTGGAAAGTGGATCATCGTACCGCCGTGTGGAAATGTCTCGAGGCAGTTCCGACCACGTGCCTTTCCGGTCGTCGTTTTCTAACCGATCGCGAAAGGGAAGCTTTGAGAGTGACACGTCGGATATCTCGGTGCGCAGTACAAGTAGTTCCCGTAGTACACGCTCGCAATCGCGATGGGATTCCAAGTCGCAGTCTGGGCGTGGAGGGAGAGGAAGAGGAGGACGAGGAGGAGGTGAGTATGGATTTGGCTCTCGTCGTTCGATCGATGATGGGCGTCGAAGCGAACGCGGGTCTTTGACATCGAAGCCCAGCGAAGAGCGCGCTCCACCACCACCAGTGCGAAACTTTGAGCGATCAACAAGTGACCATTCGACGACCAGCAGTCATGCATCATCCGCTCCACCACCACCACCTCCGGTGCGAGGCTCGACGCTGTTGAGTAGTCTGTCGATGCAAGACACAAGAACACCGTCGTCGTCTCCAGTGGTTATCGCCAAGCCGTTGGTGAAGAGTACGCAGGATTTTCGAGTCACAGGAGCAGCAGCAACGTTCAAGTCGTCACTGACCAGTTCGTTACAGGCGAATGCAGCTCCAGCCAAAGAACCACCAGTCTTTAAATCATCTCTCGTGTCATCGGTCAATCGAGATCGTGAGCCACCAAAGGAGGCAGCACCAGTGGCGACAGAAGTGCAAGAGCCCAAACGTCTCATCGACCGCTTGAAAGAACGCCAGGGCGACACAAGAAGTATTGGTGCTAGTACCCGTGGATCGGCACTGTCACGCAGTGACACGTTTGGTGCTAGTGGCCGTCACGATCCTCCGGCTCGAACGACCCGCCCATTCAGTGGCAGCAGTATTCTGTCCAGAGTGGGGGATCGTGTAGCTGCACCGTCGCCTGAAAAGGAAAACCGGACACGAGAATTTTACGCCAAATTGGACACTGAAGACAAGAAGCGCGAATCCTTTCGCCGTGCAGCCGAGCCATTGAAGTCGTCCCTCATGAGCTCGATCGCGCGGAGCACAGTAAGAACGGCGCCAGTGGTCGACAAGCGTATCTACAGCTTGGGTGACTTGCGTGCGCTTAAGCCAACCACCGAGTCACCTCGCCCATCGGATATGCGCGACATGATGGTTACCGACGTGTACGAGGTCAAACCTCCGGCGCGGGCTGTAACAGCTTCGTCTTCGCAAGCCTCAAGCCGCCGTGGTGACGTTGTTTCACGCAGAGGTGGAAGCAAGCGTGGCGGTATGGTCAGTAGAGGTGGATCAGCTCGAGATACGCGCCAGGGACAATCATCGTCCAGGAGAGACGGACAAAGCGAGCGCGGTGGACGTGGTGGAGGTCGTGGTGGTCGTGGTGGGTATGGACCACCGCCACCGCCGTTATACGACGGACCAATTGAGCCGCTGCAAGTCTCGGAGAATCGATGGGTGCCAAAGAAGGCCGACATGTCTGTGCTCGAGGCGACGCTGAGCCACGTCAAGAGTTTGCTGAACAAACTGACGCGAGAGAAGTTCGCCAAGCTCACAGAAGAGCTTTGCAAGACCGAGATCAACAGTTTGGAGATACTTCGGTCGATCATCACGATCATCATGGAGAAGGCGGTCGAAGAACCGAGTTTTGCGGATGTATACTCGGATTTGTGCAAGGAATTCCACAAACGAACGTCGACAAAAGTGTGGAGCTTCGTGCGAGCCGCTCAAAGCGCCGTCAAGCCAGGGGTATGCGTGCTGTGCTACGACATACTGGTGATAAATACGGCGTCTGGCTGGGCATCGTGACTGAATAGTACCGGTATGTTTCTTTGATGTATCACAGATGTATCTGTGGACGGCAATTCGACGCGACGATACTTCGGGGTTCCTCGGCCCTTTTGAAAGGTTTGCGACTTTTTCCTGTGATGTATAGAATGTGCGTCTACATCGCCTTGCCGATGTTCACGTTCTTTTTTGTGTGTTTATAGTGAGAAGGCGTGCATCGACGCGGCCGAAACAAACGTGGCCACCGACGCAAGCAAAGATACTGTCGAGACCACCAGCCAGGACATGTTCAAGGCATCGCTGACGGTGACAAGTCGTGATCTCATCGCAGTCGTCGAAGCATCCAAGGGTTCCTTTTACTACAAGAGTAAGGTTCTTGTTTTTGGGGTGTGTGTAGGGGGTTCATTTGGCATCCTTGGCTGACGCGTAAACTGTTATTTGCCACAACAGGAAAGCCACTTGATACACTCACCGAAGACGAACCCGTGCTTGGTGAATGGGAATCATCTGAAGCTGCGATGCAGGCTGCGGCAAAGCAGACGAGTTTCAAAAAGCTGTTGGTTACACGATGCCAGTTTGAGTTTGAGAAATCGGTACAGTACAGTTGATGCATACTAATCGTCCGTGGATGCTCCAGCGATGTTGTGACTGATGAATTGACTGTTCTGTGATTCTCAACGTCCACAGAACATGAGTGCGCTCACCACTGAGGAAGATTCTACCGATCAGACTCCGCGACAAAAGGAACTGGTAGGTTTTCCCTTATACTGGCAGCGCAACTATGGGTATTGTTGTGGGCCAGTTTCTGACGGGACACGATCATTTGCGACAGGCTATTATGCGAGCCAAGCGACGTATGCTCGGCAACATTCGCTTTATCGGAGAACTTTTCAAGGCCGATTTTCTTCAGGTTTGTACCGTCGTTTTCGAGTATTCAGTCTGCTAGAGAAGCGATGGATTTGCTGATGACGTTTTGGTATGTTCATGTGGATATGCAGCAATCGGTTGTGCAGGCGTGTTTGTTTCACTTGTTGGGTCTTCAGCTCGTGAAAGGCGCAGATGACCAACCAACTGGCCAAGAAATGCGATCCCCAGACGAAGAAGACATCGAGGCGCTGTGTAAACTGTTGGCGACGGTCGGCAAGAAGTACGACCAGCCCAAGACACAGCCGATCATGCGAATCGTGATTCTTCGCTTGGTCGAGCTGTCGGAGGAGCCCAAGCTGCCGTCTCGGACTCGTTTCTTGCTGAAGGATGTTTTGGAGATGCGTGACCATTTGTGGGAACCACGTCGCAAGGAAATGCAGCAAAAGACTCTGGATGAAGTGCGACGAGAAGCGAAGCAATTGCAGTCCCAAGGCAAGAATGCTCAACATGACAATGTCCAAAAGCGGCGACTCAAGTCCCAAGTGTCCAGTGTTCAACTCGCGAAAGAGAGCTCGAACCTTCTCGTTCGGAAAGAATCGATCCCTGATGCACCAGCATCTTCTGCACCAACTCTTGATTCGCCTGGGAAGGCAAAACTCGAAGATGAGAACGATGCCGGCAAGATGGAGACACGTATCAAGAGCATCATCCAAGAGTATACTTCGATCCACGATCTTGATGAAGCGACAACGTGTGTGCGAGAGTTACCCACTCAGTACCGCGCAGCATTTGCAGAAGAAATCACCAATCGAGTGCTTGAAGGCAAAGACCAAGAACGGAGCGATGTCGTGGAGTTGTTGGTCAAATTGTACGAGCGTGGCGCCATTGATGCGACATCGATCCAGTTGGCGCTGGTCAACGTGCTCGAGTTTCTGGAGGATATCAAGATTGATATCCCACTGGTTCATCAATACTCGGCGCTGTTGCTGGGTCGATTGATCGGATCTGGGTGCTTTGGCTTGTCGTGGATGGTATCCAAAGCACTGGCTCACTTGGTGGATTGTGGGTTGGCGTCGCTCGTCTTCGCGGAGGTGCTGCCTGTGATTGAGTCGGCATGTGGCTTGCAAACGGTGGTGCGCATGATCGCCGATGAAGAACTTTCTGCTGGATCGGTGCTGCCTGCGTCAGTGAGACGTGATGACGCCGCCGTGGCCAAATACATTGAAGAACACGAACTGAACGTCTACTTTGGTGGAGATTGTCCTCACGATGACCATGAAGATGGTGAGGACGAGCTGGATCCGGACGTGGAAGCCAAGATGCGCAGCACCTTGGAAGAATATTTGACGGTCAAAGATCTGAGCGAAGTCGTACTGTGTGTGAAAGAGCTGGCTGGCGGCAGCAGCAGTGGCGCGGAGCTGGCGCCGTCTTTCCTGTGGCACCATTTTGTGCATGTCTGTATTATGTACAGCCTGGAGGCGAAACAAACCACACGTCTGGAAGTCGCTGGCTTGCTCACTCGATTAGTCATCGAGCAAGCGGAGGATGTCCACGTGGAGGATGTCGAGTGGGCATTTGATGCCGCGCTGATCGACTATGAAGACATGCGCGTCGATGTGCCGCGTGCTGCCGATAACTTTGCGGAGCTGTGGGTGCCGCTGTTTGAGAAGACGGACTGCTTGATGTTGACGTGGCTCCATGATGTGGTCGTGCATCTTGTTGCGAGTGGATACGCCGCCGAGATTCTTCATGCTCTTCTGACCAGATTCGAGACGGTCTTTGGCCGCGATAAATTGATTACTTGGTGGCAACAGCAGCAACCCAGCACGCCAGGAATCAACTGGCTCTCGTCATTTTCAGGAACAGAAAGCAGCTCCACTTCTACTGTCATTCACGAAAAGCTCGCGACGTGGCAGCAAGTTCTTGGCCCACAGTAAGTGTGTTGCGTTATGTACAAGCGCGTTCACTGGTGTGTGTCGAGGTTGGACGTTGGTACCGTAGGCAGGTTGGTAGATAGGTAGTGTAGGGAAATAAGTAGGACGTCACAAACCGTAAAAAAATGATCTTTAAAACTGAATCTGTGTCTGTATCATCTCATTTACTGCACGATGCATTTCGGTTCAGGCGTGCAACCTGGCACTTCTGTGTCCACAGCCGCGACTTCACTTGGTGGTGATACGTGAAGCGCGCCATCGTCGCTTTTCTTGATCGCATAGATGCGGATTTCGTATGTGCTGGTCGGGTTCAAGTCGTCCAGCAAAATCTCCTTGTCACCTGGTTTGGTTTCGACGCGAATCGCATTGTCCCACGATTGCTGACAGGCTTCTCGGTACTGATAGCGATAGTAGGAAACCGCGTCGCTTGGTTGAGGAACGTCTAGCGTGATCGAGAACTCGGTGCGCGACTTCAACCGCGCAGGTGGCGGCACAGCGGACATGGTACTATCGCTTGTCTTTCGTTTTTCACTGTCCTTGATGGAGAAATTCTTCAATTCGGGTTGATGGGTAAACCACCCAAATTAAAAGAATAATTCAGCCGAAATTAACTATTGAGCATCAAAACCCAATGTTAGGAGATGGCTACAGTTGCCAAAATATGTGACGTGTGAGAAAGATCACACAACACAGAAAGTGGGCGGTCGATGAGGTGTGAACAAATAAATGGATGATGTTGTTGTTGCTGTACAGTATAGTATATCGATCCTTGCCTAATCTTTTGTGGTCGATAGTGTGTACGCTGGGAATAAAATATTTGGGAATTTCTTGCTGACAATGGAGAATTCGTCAAAGGAAATGACGCCGTCGCCATCTTTATCGCCTTGGGACATGATCGTATCGGCTTTGCGAGCGACTTCGGCTTCATTTGTGGCCATATGGTTTGCCTTGAGGATCTTGAGTAGCTCTTGGCGAGTGATCACGCCATTGCCGTCTTCATCAAAGACCATAAATGCAAATTTGAGTTTTTCTTCCTTTTCTGCACCAGAGAAATTGGACAATGCGATCATGAACTCTCGGACATCGATCCGGCCAGTTTTGTCCATATCAAAGAGTTGGAAGACCTTTTCACACTGTGGAGAAGGGTCGACTTGCATGACTTCACAGAATTCCGAGTAGTCGATTTGGCCGGAGCCGTCTTTGTCGGTGGCTTGGAACCGCTTGTACGCCTTCTTGACCGACTCGGGTTTGATGCCGTTGTCACGCGCAAATTCTTCCAGAGCGACTTTACGCTCATTACGAAGCTGGATCGACTGTGCGCCAGCGGCACCCGCTCCACCGCCTCCTCCACCACCAGCACCAGCACCACCACTTGATGCACCACCGCCAGCAGCAGGTACACCCAGCCCTGGAGGTGGCTGCTTGCCCTTGGTCACCATGGCGTAAAATTCGTCAAAACTGACTTGCCCATCACCGTCTTTATCCACCATCTTGATCATCTCATCGACTTCTTCATCCGTGGGCGACTCTCCAATGTTGATCAGCACGTGGCGGATCTCGGCCGCGCCAACGTAGTTGTTATGGTCCAAATCAAACGCCTGGAAGGCCTCCCAGATTTCTTTGTCGGTGAATTTGCCATTTGGATCGCGTGGTGGCTCCGACGGCGCCATGGGTGGTGCACCAGGGATGGTCATTGCGTTGGCACCAGGAGGTAGCGGGTTCACAGCAGGGCCAGAGAGCACTGGCGGTGCATTCGGAGGCGCCTTGATCGGGCCGCCACCTTGTGGCGCCGGCTTGGCAAACTTGGCCACCACGGAAAGCTTGCCACCGGGTTGGTTTTCTGCATCCAGCAACTCAATGTCGCCTTCAAAGCCTCCTTTCGCGAGCCAACTGACAATGTCCACTTTTGTTCTTGCCATGAACCGGTCTTTGCCACTGGCGTCTTCTTTGTCAAATACTTCGACGACCATTTCCTTTTCGGTGGAGATACTAAACTCGAACGATTCGTTGAATTCAGGGTTTTTGCCTCCTTTTTCGTGGACTTTGGTTTGGTAATTTTGGGTGCCAATCGTCAACTTGACGTACGGATCTGCGGTGTCCATCATGCCCAGTTTCTTTAAATCTAATGCACGCAGCACTTTGACCGATAACTTGCCAAACCGAGCGAAGGCGCCTCCTGCAGTCGCCATGCCTGGTGGGCCTCCTGGTGGGCCTCCTGGTGGACCACGAGGTGGCATTCCTGGTGGACCGCGTGGCATACCCGGTGGCCCTGGAGGCCCTGGCGGTCCGCGAGGTGGGAAACCTGGTGGACCGCGTGGGGGCATTCCAGGCGGCGGGGCCGTACTACTACTGCCTCCACTGTCGTCGATGGCGCCTGGTAACGATTCTACAGAAGAGAAACAAGGTTCGGTTAAGGATACGCTGGCAGTTGAAAACATGGGAGTTGACGAAGACGATGCTGTACCTTGCATCATTGGCCGTGGAGGACCGCGTGGTGGTGGTGCGCCTACTCAAGCCATAAACACAGTGTTAAAACTCAACAGAGACATGCAGGGAGAGGCTTCAAACGGGTTTCGTACCTGGTGGGCCGCGTGGTGGCATTCCTGGTGGGCCGCCTGGTGGCATCCCTGGCGGTCCACGTGGTGGCATCCCAGGAGGCATCCCAGGTGGTCCCCGTGGAGGCATTCCAGGCGGAGCGCCTGGCGGTCCTCTTGGTGGCATTCCCGGTGGGCCTCCTGGTGGCATCCCTGGTGGCATTCCTGGAGGCCCCCGCGGTGGCATCCCTGGTGGCCCACGCATGGGCATTCCCGGTGGAGCTCCTGGTGGTCCACGAGGCGGCATACCCGGAGGAAAACCTTGTGGTGCCATGCCTGGTGGTGCTCCAGGCGGAGCTCCAGGAGGACCTCGTGGTGGCATTCCCGGTGGCATTCCTGGTGGTGGACCACGTGCAAGTTGACCGGGAGGTCCACTTGGAGGACCGCCTGGCGGAGGTCCTCGAAACCCGGGAGGTGCACCTGGAGCTCCTGGCGGTGGTCCACGTGGTGGCCCTCCGGTCGGACCTAGCGTATTGCGTAAGAAAGTGTGGTTGTCCAGCACAATAAAAGATCAATATTGGCTCATGGGTCCGTACCTGCTCCTGGTGGAGCTCCTGGTGGGGGTCCTCGTCCTGGTGGTGGCAATCCTGGCGGTAAACCTGACCATTTTATTTTTGCAGTATTCGGATCGTCAATACAGCATATTAAATACAAACAATAGTCGTCCTACGCTTTCTTTACCTGGTGGTGGACCTCTCCCTGGAGGCATTCCTGGTGGAGGGCCCCTTCCTGGAGGAATCCCTGGTGGTAAACCCGGCGGTGGCCCTCGACCTGGTGGAGCTCCTGCAAATCATAATCAGAAATTGGCATAGGAGAACAACAATATCACAAAGAAATAATGTACCGTACGACAATGCTTATCCTACCTGGTGGATGACCAGCAGGAGGTGCGCCTCTGCCCGGGGGAGGCCCACGGGCCTGTGGGTATCCTGGTGGTGCACCTGGTGGTGGCCCTCGCGGAGGCGCTCCCATGGGCGGAGCCCCAGGTGGCGGTCCTTGTCTGAGTCACCACGCCCATATTCGTATCATTGGCACATGGGATTTGTTTGCAAGACAGGAAAGCAAATAAGAACGTACGGCTGGCTCATGAGCTACTGCTGAGTGGAGCTACTGCTGCTGGTTGCTCGGGTTGTGGTCTATCTGTGTCTTGAACGACGCTGTGCCCATCCGCGGGCGGGATCTGCGAGGCGCGCGAGTAGTAGTTGTTTTGTGACACTTCTGGCTCGCACCAAGCGGAAGTGGAGGCGCTCTACTGTACACGGTACCGGTAGAGATTGGACTAGCCAAAGTTACGCTGCTGTTGCTGCGGAGCAATGAGTGTTCGCAGTTTATGAGACTTACGGTTGATCTCCAAGTACGAAAGGTCGTGGCCAGGTGAACTAACGTTACCGAGGATCCGTGCGAGAGTAACCGGACTGAAACTGTAACCAGAAATACATGTTGCTCCTCTTCATTGCAAGAGCACCAACAGAAGCACAAGCACCGATGGATCACCATTATGTTTTTTTGCACTCTCATTCGTTTGTTTTTTCTATTTATCACCTCTCATTTCCAAAAAAGCTGGGTCGTCACCGACTTTCTTTCTCTTTTTTTTTTTCATTGGATGTTTTTGTGTTTTGTATGGTTGCGCTGCGTTACACCTTTGGTGCTTTGACGATCTTTGGCGCGCGGCCGACAAGACGAGCAATGCGTGGTGTGACCGCGATCGTCAGTGCGAGCCGCAATGGCTCAGTGAACTTGGTCGCGACCCACGCGATCAAAAACGACCCGGTCTTGGAGTTGACACGCTCGACTTCTAAATACTGCGCGATCCCAAGATCTTCCGCAAGTGAAATGATCCTACGTACAACGGAAAAACGGTGAGTACAATACGCATAGATTGTGTTGGACTACAGTAGACAAACATACTTGTTTGTGGCCGTGACCAGGTTGAACCCTTGGCTGTCTTTATCGTTTGCCCCGGAGCGCGATGTCTTGGCTGTGCTGACCCATCCTTGTTCGATCGCGACGTAGATCGAGCTCAATACCATCCCGTACATGGAGAAATACGTGCCGACGGCGACGATGCCGTATTTTTGCCACAAGTCTTTCAATTTTGCCCAGTGGCCTTTCCCCTTTTCCACCATTTCTTGTCGTCGCTCCGCGGATGTCTTGGCTGCTGTTGATGACGACGAAGATGCCGGTGAAGCGCTCATCCTTTTCGCAGATGAATGCGCCAAGCCGCGCGTCATGTATAACGTCGAGCGCCGCGTCAACGAAGTCGTCAACGGCTTGTGTGTGGCCATCGCCATTGTGGAGAACGGCGCTGCCACGGGCTGGAAAGCGCGCGCTGCGATGGCAGGAAGGCCAGGTGACGCACGCCATGCGGCCGTAGTTGCTTGGCGCCGTATCGCCGCGTGGAGCATGAGACGCTGTGCAGCGATCATGGGAGTTGGTTGTGGTGTGTCAACACTCCACCAAAATTGGAAGCTGTCGAGATCGTCGTGGTCGGTTCGTTTCCGAGCCGACCGCAATCACACACAAAAAAAACAGTGAGATCGCGGAATGATGGTCACATGGAGTGTGGCTCGTGTGCGCCACAAATATCTGATTTAACAGGTATTGAAGCTTGTCCATTGCGATATATAATCGTGTGAATTGCTCAATATCAATAAAAAAGCAATACCAACACATGGACAAATATTGAAATAGAAAGGTATTCTAGAAGTTCAACTCACAATTTTGCAGAAATTGTCGAAAATTGCAGCCAACGAGTCCAAGAGAAGTCGACGACCGCGCCATGACAGATCATCCACAGCCTTATTTGTGTCACGCAGAGATGAGACACTCGAGACGTGCTACGTAACAGTCATGTGTTTTGAGCGGGGCATTTTGAATTATCATCGGAGATCTTACTGTCTGCCAAGTTGAACGTCACAACTCGGCAGCCTCGGTCGTCTTCACTGGCCCGGTATGGGCTCCAACGGCGGTGGTATCATTTCCCACAGGCAGGATTTTTGGAGAGATGCACCATGGACCATCCGTGGCGCCCGACACCACCAAGGACGATTGCACGCGTTGTCATGCCAGATAGATTGTGGAAGCACCAAGAACGCGCCAGATTGCCACCATCCAATGACGCCAGCGCAGTGGCTTCTTCGACGGAGAGTCTGGTGCTGCTGCTGGGCGACAATGGCGACGCATTGCTCGGCGACCACCTAGTACGAACGTCTATTTACCAACACGCTACGAAGCAGATATGGGCTCGAAGTTTTCGACGACGCTCAACTCTTCCCGGGCAAATGCAAGATTACGCATCCGGTTCTGCGCGTCAAGCACGCCACCACCAGACGTTTGGCTGACACGTTCCGTGTCCTATGATGGCGCTGTCAGGTCAACGCGGCAACCAAATGGGCGAGCAATCGACCAAGTGATACCCCCAACGACGCGTCAACTGATAGTAAACATTTTCAATTTGGAATCGGATCCTGCCGACTGGCAAGATCAACAACTGTACCTGCAAGAAAGGAAAGGAACTAGCCCAGCTATGGGGATCTAAACAGAGACTCCAACACACCCCATTTCACCATCATCCACCATGACATCAGGATAGTACTTGCATGTATGGTATTTTGATAAAATGGCTTCATGCCTACACATGATGGAAGATGAAAATTTTGTAATAGGCGTCGACAATGACTTTTAAAATCGACTGATGTATGAGTTGAGTTGATAGGCAGGGCTTTCTTGTGGAGGTGTAAACGTATTACGCTGAGGAGCCACCGTTCTTCAGCAGGCGCACGTTGTCATCGCTCGCGAGCCAGTTGAGGCGAGTTATTCTTGACCCGAGAAGCAGCAAATACGAGGACGCTATGTTGGCCATTGTGAGCGCCACCAGCGACAGCGCATAGAGAGCTACAGACACACAAGTGGAAATGGATTAGCCTATCAAATGCCGCCGCAAGGAAGTATCACTGCCCTTGCTTCCTCCTACCTTGGAGTTTGTCACATCCCGTGTGGGTGAGGTTGTCGGCGAGCTTGTGGGTCACGCAAAACGTGTTAAAGTTTTGTTTGTTGTCGATCTTGACAAACGGCGTGAGGAACTCGTAGAGCGTGTAGCTTGAGAGCGAGAGCAAAGCCAAGTGCGTGAGCAGAAAGAGACACAGCCCGTGCTCATTCACGACACCAACAAACCCAGCGCAGCACCGTTTCCGCATGCGCGGCACAAACGTCAAACCGAGACTCACGAGAAAGCCAAAGGAGTACAGCACAGCGTATGTGATCCCGCAAAGCTTCATCAGCGCCATCACTGGCAGTCCGCCGACACACTGCACGAGGAGCATGGCCATGAGCACCCATTCATCGCCCACGGAACACATCCAGGAGGAGCTTGCTGGGCAAAGTCGAATCGGTAGCGAAAGAAAAAGTATGCGATTGTCTTGGCCGCCTTGTACCAGTGACTCTCGAGTCGGTGGTGAAAGGCATGGTAGGAGCACAAAAAAAGATGATATCTTGGTTATTTTGGATCTGAAGATTTGCTACAGTATTGGTTCGCTATAGTTACACCGGAGAACAAGAGAATTGGTTACAGTACTCAATGCTTTCAACGTTCTCCCTCAGATACCCGGTACAAGTTTAGCGGCTCCAGAAACCGACTCTGATGAGTCGCTCGATCTTGACCGTTCGCTGCTGATTCGCACAGCAGCAGCTCAGCCCACACAGACTGAATGACGCCGATGCGCAGCTCGTACGACAACCCGAGTGAGGACGAGGAAGATGAAGAAGAGACGGTCGAGCTGCGGGTCTCAGCATCTCGCCAAGAGCAGCGTCGCGGTGGAGGCAAGCGGCCAGCACTGCGCAAGATGTCGTCATCGACATCGTCTCAAATGGCGTCCATGGTACACCCGGACGACAGCGACGAGAGAAACAACCACTCACGGAGGCGCTCATCTGCGGCAGGGCTCCTCGATTTCACGAAGAGTGCGTGACTTTTTATGCACCATGTACCCATTTTGATCGCCTTGGCTAACTGTTTGTCTTCTGTACTTGACAAAAGCCATGATCGCCACGGCGACCGCACACAAACCGTACGGAAACGAAGACGAGGATTCGATGGCTGAAGCGGTCAACTTGTTACCGAATCATCACGCAGCGTATAAATCTGCGTGGAAGCCACAAGACGACGCGTATGGTTTTGAGCAAAGCCGAGCCGATACGGCAAAAGAGACCCAAGCACGGTTGAAACTTTTGGCTTTCTGGCAGCTTTTAGTCACTGGGTTTGAAGTGCTGAAATTTTCCATTGGCAAGCGCGCCAAGAAGTACGTGCTATGGCTCGCGCTTGATGGGACTTTGTACTTGGGCAGCAGCAAGAACGACAAGAAGACAGCGCGCTGTCTCTTCTTAGCGTACGTCCTTGGATTAAAGTGTGCAGGAAATGAAACGCACCTGCTCAGTCTCACCTTCGTACCTTTTTTGCAGGGACGTGTATCGTATCGAGAAGGGCAACGACTCGCAGTCGTTCACAAAATCCCAGTCATGGCGTGACGCACGGGGCAAGGACAACGTGACTTTTTCCATTCATGGTCGGTACGGTAAAGAGGACCGGATCTTTGGCATCCAAGTCTGGAAGCCCAACGTGCGCAATATCTTGGTGGAGAATTTCGACACCTTGCTTCGTTTGATGAAAAGTGACGCCGATGGCGAGTTTCCGTATGTCGCACAGCGTGTGATCGCCGAGCAATACGCCATGACAGGCGACGTGCTCACACTTCGTCAGGTAGAAGATGTACTGCTTCAAGAAGAGGATGAGAAAAAGCCACGTGACAATTACGGTGGTGGAGCTGACCGAGAGAGAGGAAAAGAAAGTGACGACCGAAGTAGCGAAAACGGTTCCGATCTCTCCGAAGAAGAAGAAGAAAATCAGCGAGACATTTTAGGATAAGGTACTTATTTTGTAGTCAGTTAGTTCGGCGATGCCAAGTCTTGCTGGAGAGCGTACATTGGATCGGCGCGCAGTCGTTTCTCTACTTCCTTGCGATAAAATAGCAGCAACTGGATGGCTTCTCGACCGACACTTGCATCATCCGGTGGCGGGTCACCCACACCTGCCGCTGTCTCTTTCTTGCCCATGTGAGCTGCTTGCTTTTGTTGAAGATGAAGCCGTTTCCGATCGACTTCAACTTTGTTTTGCAGCGCAGTGGGCCGTGTCGCTGCTGCCACGGTCGATCCTTTCATGCGAGATGAAATCGTCGCCTTGGAAATGCGGTGTAGCAATTGATTTGTGGTCTTGCGTTCCACAAATATTGGTGCCGGTGGTACAAAGTTGCGACATAGAATTTGGTGCTTGAGAGGCTTTGCCGTTCCAGTGACGACTTGCGTCGAGCTGTTCCACGCTCCGGTGGGTTGCAGGCACGCCGCACCACACCGCGTTCTGGCATCTGTGGCATCAGTCCCCGATGGCGGCGATGCGGCAATATGGCTAGCGTCTTGATGGTGGACTTTGGTGTGTCTCTGCTTGGTGGGGTAGCTCACCGCGGATGGAGCTGGTGGCATGCCTTGGCTGTGGTGCGATTGGTCGCGAGCAGGTGAGCAATCGTTCTCATCCATCCGGTAGAAGCGCATGAGCTCCGTCAGATCCGGCGAAGGAGGGTCGTATGACCGCGACGTCATGTCTACGTTCGTTTGTTCCTACGATGACGCCCAACCTTGAATACCAGGTGACAGGATGAGTTGTGTGCCATAAATGACCACCAAAAAGAAGTTGCAACGGTTCCAAATGAAGCCATCCCTTCAATTTGCAACGATAATCCTGAACATTGCAAAATAAGAGTCTAGAGCTGCTGAACAGTGTTGCAGAACAGTGACATCACCTGTGCCAAATTGGCAAAAATGGCGCCGCGCAACAAGCCGCCGCAAAGCGAGAGCGACCGAGAAGATCTTCTGGGGACGTTTGTGACCTCTGCTGCCAAGATACTTGCGCCCAACAGCCTCCAGTTCGATGACAACGAGTTTGAGCGGTTCGTTTTGCGATTGCACGAGCTGTTTCTGAGCAACAGCAGTACCAATAGCACCGCTGATGATGTATGGCCATTGCAGCTCATCAACTGCGGCAAAGCAAGCTGCGATTGAAGCGACCAAGCTTGTACAGCCAGGTAATTCTATTGCATTTACTTGGGCGTCGACACAATTTGCTGCTTCGCATGTGTGCACTCATGCGGCTGCCTCACTGTTATATACAGGGGATCTCATTTTCATCACCACTCGTGGCGCGCTGTATTCGATCGGGCGCTTCTTGTGCAACAATGAATACGACCACGTTGTAAGCAACCTCTCCTGCGGACCAGAAATGTAATTTTGAATCTGATGCGCGCGATTCCTAATGGTGGACGGCTCCTGGCTCTGTGAAGGTGATCGTATTAAACAATCAAGAAGTGCTTCACGTCGGACCGCCTTCGGCGCGATGCATTCGACTTGAGCGACTTCTACTCCCCCAACGACAGCCAGTGGTACGCATCTACTAACTTTTAAAAGACAACAAAAACGGTGTGTCAACAACCCTCATGTTCTGTGGTTTGATCTGCTTCAGGTCCTTCGAGTCGCGATGGCTGATGATGAGCGAGACAAATTTGTGAGATGCGCCGAGCAACTCGTTGGGACCCAATACGACGTGAAGCGGTACGCTTCCATGATCTCCTGTGTGTACTATTGCTGTTCCTTATGGGCACCAAATGCTGGACATCAGGGTGTACCAGCTGATGCTGCGGTTGGCGTTGAAACAACATGTTCGAAAGACGCCATTGCCGAAACTGCCTCTGGATATCCACAGCGACCAGTGGATTTGCAGCGACGCTGCCATGTACGTGCAACCTATCGAACGTCGCTTAGATGTATGTCCATGCATCTAATCCGTTGTTTTTGGGTGTAACAGAATATTACTTGCAGGTTGTTCGGAGGCATTTCGAAAAGCCCTGGCGACGACGAAGCGACAAGCCGTTGAGCTAGGTACTGACGCCAAGCCGCTGCCTGTACTGTCCATGCACAGTCACTATGGCCAGCTGAGTGAGCTGCATTTTTAATATGTTGTAGACATTTTCACGCATGGCAGCGCATCGTTTGCCGACTTTATGCGGATCCGCCAAGTGGAACCGCAAGTGCTTGTTCGCGTGCCGCTGCCTGTGATGAAGTTCACCTCTGCTCCTCATAAACGCCCATGGAAGGCGTACGCGGGTGAATTCATTGACATGGTATCGCGAATGCAATCCGGCAAGCTACGTTGGCACCTTTTGGAAGAAACGGTGTGGCCAAAAATCCGTCACATGACCAAGACCAGGGGCCATCCAGGATCCTGGACAGCCCAGCGAAAGGCGCTAGTGTTGGCCTACATCATCGTGCTACTCGCTGTGTTGAAGCGCAGTGCGATCGTGAGCAGGATCCTTGTGCGCGCGTCGCAGTTGCTTGTGCTTCGTTATGTTATCCAGCACGTCGTCGGACAAATGAAGCTCCAGGATATCGCAAGGACAATGTTGGCCAAGCTGTAGCCATTTACAGGTCGCACTGTAATCCCTGTTTAAACGAATACATATGATAAACCTGTGATAACGAATGAACAGGGAACTTTCCATTTTGGGGCAACATCGCTGCTCAAATTGATTTGCCAGCGCAGACAAAGGACGCCGCCACCTTCTGTGTCTGCCCCTCCCCCAATTGCCACCGCTCTTCAAACAATCATATTCATCGTAAAGATGGCTGACGTTACGCTCGCTGCAAAGCACGCCGCTGGTATCCCCAAAGGCGGCTTGGGAATGCTGATCATCGACCAGCAAGTCGATTTCCACCCAGGCGGCTCGCTCGCCATCCCCACGGCCAACGGGGACGCGGAGCGGATCACTGCGTTTATCAACACCCACCAAAGCAAACTCTCTCAACTTGTGCTGACGCTGGACTCTCACCAGCGCTACCATATCGCACACGGCATCTTCTGGGAGAACGCTGCTGGAGAGTCACCAACGCCGTTCACGCTCATCTCGTCCAAGGATGTCGCGGAAGGTATCTGGAAGCCGCGAAACCCAGCTCTGAAGGATTACGTGCTTTCGTATACGGAGTCTCTTGAGAAGAGCGGCAAGTTTATGCTGTGTATTTGGCCAGAGCACTGTATCATTGGCACACCGGGCCACAACGTCGTGGAGAATGTCCACCAAGCGGCACTGGAATGGACGAAACAGTCGATGAAGCAGATCCAATACGTGATGAAGGGCAGTAACTCCTTTACTGAGCACTACTCGGCGCTGAAGGCAGAGTACGAACTCCCATACGACCCAGCCACAAGGTGCGTCTTGTGCTGCGCGTGAACCCGACGCAACGCATGACTTAAAATGTGGTTGACATTATCTTTGTGTGTTTAGCCTCAACCAGGGCCTTATCAACGTTCTGAAGCAAGCCGATAAGGTTGTCATCTGTGGCGAAGCGATCTCACACTGTGTGAACTACACTGTCCGCGACCTTGTGGATGCTTGGCCGATTGAACGTTTGTGCGATTTGATCATCTTGACCGACTGTGCATCCCCCGTGCCAGGATTTGAGGCTGCTGGCGAGGTACGAGACTATCGATGAGAATTGAATGAGAACAATGGCTGAATCGTGAATGTTGTCTTCTATCATAGGAATTCCTCAAGGACATGGCGGCGAAGGGCCTGACGCTGACGACATCAACGGAATTTCAGTTGCCTTGATTGGTTTCGACTGCGGTATTTTACCGAGATCATGAGTACTGTAAACCAGGCTCAGGTAGGCTTAAGTAGCTCGCTCTCGTCGACGACGTCATGGATGATAAAAACTGGACGAGGACTCCATCGCATGCATGTGCCAGGACACAATCGTTTGGTATTGCGCTTAAATTTGTGTTGCTTCTGGAATGAACCCATTTTCCACTGATGTTATCTTAGCCAGTTCGACCGAATATTACCCAATCGTATCAACTCACTGACCCTGGCAAGCGCGCTTAAATTGTCCCCTTGTTCGTTCTCTCCTGACCACAAATTTAAGCGCTTCAAAGAAATGGGTGTTTCCCCCACCCGCGATCTTTCCCAGGTTGTTGTCCGTTTCATTGAGTTTCATTGAGGAGTGGCAAAAAACCCAACCGCCGCGTGGCATTCGTGAAAAACCTTGTCAGTTGAAGTCACTCAGCCGAGGGACAAGGTTGGAGGAATGATGGTCTCTTCATTCCCCGTTGTTTTTGGCTCCAGTGTGAGCCAAAAGGGGGGCTCGAGGGGGGCGTTGCTATCTTTTCCCTCTTCTCGACAGGCGCCCCCACACAGTCGTGAAACGGAGAAGGAGGAATCGAGGAAAGCACAGCGTCAAGGGAAAGCAACATCCCCTTAAGCGCATCTCGCCTTGGACACTACACCCACACACGACGGGAAAGAAACAAGAGCTTAGTGAAGTGAAAATTTGAAACAAACAAGCACCATGGCGCAGGATCTTCCGATCACCTTTGGTGAAGTCCTCAACGTACGTAGACAAAATTGTTTGGTGATACTTTGGAAAGATCGCTCTCCACAGCCAGTTTTCTCCTCCTTGCATAGAATGCTGACTTTGTGTGTATGCTTGTGATGGCTTATGACAGTTGGGCGCTCTGGGAGTGAACCCAGACTATGTGAAGTTTGGTACGACCACGATGGAATCGGACAAATTCATTTGCGTCTGCGAGCAAGTCAACGGCCAAGCGAGTGTCGTGATTGTTGAAATGGCCGCTGGCAACCAGGTGCAGCGCCGACCGATTAACGCTGAGGCTGCGATCATGAATCCTGTGAGCAAGGTCATCGCCTTGCGATCGGAGAACCAGCTGCAGATTTTCAACATGGAATTGCGTGCCAAGATGAAGTCGCACCTGATGACTGAACCAGTTGTCTTCTGGCGATGGATTTCAGTGAATACGATCGCGTTGATCACTGCCTCGGCGGTGTACCACTGGGGTCTCGATGGCGATTCCGCGCCTGCAAAGGTGTTCGATCGTCACGCTAACTTAGGCGCGGGTACCCAAATTATCAGCTACGAGGCGTCGCCAGACAGCAAGTGGCTGCTGCTCGTTGGCATCGCACAAGGCGAGGGAGGCCGTATCGTTGGCAACATGCAGCTGTACTCGGTGGAGAAGAAGGTCAGCCAAGTCTTGAATGGCCACGCTGGTGCCTTTGCATCGATGAAGCCGCCAGGACGCACGGATGATGCGCAGGTGCTCGTTTTTGCTGGCACCAAGGGCGATACCCCGCAGCAGCTCTTCATCATGGAGGTCGGTCGTGACAAGGATGCCCCAGGCGGTGTGTTCCGCTTGCCGCCAGCACCTATTCCATTCGCTGCCGATGCTGCGAATGATTTCCCTGTCTCCATGATGGTCAGCCCAGGCGACGACGTTATTTATATGATCACCAAGATGGGCTACTTGTTCCTGTTCGATGCCCACACGAGCAAGCCGATCTACCGTGCTCGCGTATCCCAGGACACCGTGTTTGTCACCGCGTTGGAATCCAAGACCAAGGGTATGCTTGGTATCACGCGTCGTGGTCAACTTCTTCACTTCGCGATCAACAAGGCAAAGCTTGTGCCGTACGTGGTGAACACGCTGCGTGATTCTCAGTTGGCGTTGACTTTGGCGACGCGATTGGATTTGCCTGGAGCTGAAGAGCTCTACTTCACGGAGTTCAACCGCTTGATGAGCGTCAACGACATTCAGGGTGCTGCTCGTCTTGCCGCTGCGTCGCCACAAGGTGCTTTGCGTACTCCTCAAACGATCCAGCGCTTCCAGGCAATGCCAGGCCAGGCGGGTCAGCCTCAGCCAATCTTGCAGTACTTCAGCGTGCTGCTTGAGAAGGGAACTTTGAACAAGCTGGAATCTTTGGAACTCGCTCGTCCTGTGTTGATGCAAGGTCGTGGCCAGCTCTTGCAGAAGTGGCTTGCGGAAGACAAGCTCGAGTGCTCGGAGGAACTCGGTGATTTGGTCGCTCAGTCTGATACGACCATGGCTTTGTCGGTATACTTGCGTGCGAACGTGCCTGAAAAGGTCATCAACTGCTTCATCCAGCGTGGCGAGTTTGAGAAAATTGTGGCGTACGCTGTGCAAACGAACTTCCGTTGCGACTACACCTTCATGCTGCAAAACCTTGTGCGTGCGAACCCAACGGGCGCGCTGGACTTTGCACAGAAGTTGGCGACTGCTGAAAATGGACCTTTGGTCGATGTCAACTCGGTTGTCGACATCTTCATGCAAGTCAACCGCATTCAGGAAACCACGGCATTCTTGCTCGAAGCTCTGAAGAACAACCGCCCAGAGGAGGGATACCTCCAGACGCGTCTGCTTGAGATCAACCTGGTGGGCGGCTCTCCACAAGTGGCTGATGCTATCTTGTCCAGCAGCATGTTCAGCCACTATGATCGACCTCGTGTCGCCACTTTGTCTGAAAAGGCTGGTTTATTCCAGCGTGCGTTGGAACACTACACGGAGCTTGCTGACTTGAAGCGCGTTGTGGTGAACACCCACGCGATCAACCACGAGTTCATCGTGACGTTCTTCGGCACCCTTACCAGCGAAATTTCGATGGAACTGCTGAACTCGCTCATGGCCCATAACATGCGCCAGAACCTCCAAATTGTCGTCCAAGTTGCCACGAAGTATGCGGAGCAGCTCGGTGGCAAGGAATTGATTGAGGTGTTCGAGAAGTACAAGTCGTTTGACGGCCTTTACTACTTCCTCGGCTCGATCGTGAACTTCTCCCAGGATAGTGACGTCCACTTCAAGTACATTGAAGCAGCCACCAAGATGGGACAGTTCAAGGAGGTTGAGCGTGTCTGTCGTGACTCGTCGGTGTACGATCCAGTGAAGGTCAAGGAGTTTTTGAAGGAATCAAAGCTTCAGGACCCACGCCCGCTGATCCACGTCTGTGATCGCTTCGACTTTGTGGATGAGTTGACTCAGTACTTGTACTCAAACAATTTGCTCAAGTACATCGAGGTGTACACCACGAAGGTGAGCCCACAGAAGACGCCGCAGGTGGTTGGCAAGCTGCTCGACTTGGACTGTAACGAAGACTACATCAAGAGCCTGTTGAACCAGATTCCCCAGACTCCAGTTGATGACCTTGTGGAACAGGTGGAGAAGCGCAACCGTTTGCGTTTGTTGCAGCCTTGGCTCGAGACGCGTGTTGCACAGGGCAACACTGAAACGGCGACTCACAACGCTGTCGGCAAGATCTACATTACTCTGAACCGTGATCCACAGCAGTTCTTGGTCAACAACCAGTTCTACGACTCGCTTGTGGTGGGTAAATTCTGTGAGAAGCTTGACCCAGCCCTCGCCTTCCTGGCATACCGTCGTGCTGGTGGCGCTTGTGATGACGACCTCATCCGTGTCACTACCGAGAATGGTCTCTACAAGGACTTGGCTCGCTACCTCGTAGAACGACAAGATTTGGACTTGTGGGGTAAGGTGCTCAAGAAGCAGGAAGAAGGCGAGGCTGAGACGCCTGCTCGTCGTGCTTTGATCGACCAGGTTGTTCAAACCGCCCTTCCAGAGACGAAGAATCCAGATGAAGTTTCGACCACTGTCCGCGCGTTCATGAACGCCGAGTTGCCAAACGAGTTGATCGAGCTGCTGGAGCGTATTGTGCTTCAGGGAACTGATTTTTCGAACAACCGAAACTTGCAGAATTTGTTGATTTTGACTGCGATCAAGGCAAACAAGGAGAAGGTGATGGACTATGTAAACCGACTCGACAACTTTGATGGACCAGATATCGCTCGCATTGCGGTTGGTGAACAGTATCAGTTGTACGAAGAGGGTTTCGTCATCTACAAGAAGACCAACAACAACGTCGATGCTATTGCTGTGCTGCTTGACAACATTAACGACATGGAGCGTGCGCACGAATTTGCGGACCGCTGCAACGAGTCCGATGTGTGGTCGAAGCTTGCCAAATCGCAGCTTGAACGCAACATGGTGCACGAGTCGCTGTCAGCGTTTATCAAGGCAAACGATGCCAGCTCGTACGTGGATGTCATTGCCGCCGCCGAGCGCGCAAACGACTACGCTGAGTTGATTCCGTACTTGAAGATGGCTCGCATGACGGTCAAGGAACAGTACCTCGATACTTCTCTCATCTACGCGTACGCAAAGGTCGAGAAGTACTCAGACTTGGAAGAGTTCATCTCGGCGCCAAACGTTGCGCAGATTCAGAACATTGGTGAACGCCTCTTTGATGAAGGCATGTACAACGCGGCGAAGTTGCTGTTCTTGAACATCAACAACAACGCGAAGCTAGCGATCTGTTTCGTTCGTCTTGGAAAATTCCGCGAGGCTGTCGATGCTGCCACCAAGGCCAACTCGGTGACGACGTGGAAAGAAGTTTGCTACGCCTGTGTCGATGTCAACGAGTTCCGTCTTGCAGGACTTTGTGGTCTGCATATCATCGTCCATCCTGACCATTTGGAAGAGCTCATTTTCCAGTACGAGAAGCGAGGCCACTCGACGGAGCTGCTGAAGCTTCTCGAGCAGGGTCTGGGTCTGGAAGGTGCCCACGCCGGTATCTTCACCGAGCTGGCGATTCTGTACTCGAAGTACTTGCCAACGAAGTTGATGGAGCACATCAAGATCTTCCACACACGCATGAACGTGTCCAAGGTTCTTCGTGCATGCGAGAAGGGACTCCACTGGGACCATGCTGTGTACTTGTACAAGGAAGATGGTCAATTTGACAATGCCGTCCGCACGATGGTGGACCACCCAGTTGCATTTGCCCACGACTTGTTCTTGGATTGCATCCAGAAGGTGCGCAACCAGGAAATCCACTACAAGGCGATCAACTTCTACCTCGAGCAGCACCCACTTGAACTCACGCGTCTCTTGCAAGTGCTGACACCGAACCTCGATCATGCGCGTGTTGTCCACCAACTTCGCAAGTCGCACAACTTGCCACTTGTTGTTGAGTACTTGCGCGATGTCCAGAAGGAGAACCTGTCGGCCGTGAACGAGGCTTTGAACGAGATCCTTGTCGATGATGAGGACTACCAGAGTCTCCGTGAATCGATTGATTCGTTCGACAACTTCGACCAGATCTCGTTGGCGCAGAAGTTGGAAAAGCACGAGTTGCTTGAATTCCGTCGCATTGCTGCCTACATGTACCGAAAGAACAAGCGTTACGCCCAGTCGATCAAGCTGTCCAAGGCGGACAAGATGTACAAGGATTGTATCGATTGTGCAAGCGATTCGGATGATCCAGAGCTTGCGGAAGATATTCTGCGCTTCTTTGTGTCGGTCCACGATAAGGAATGCTTTTGTGCAACACTTTTCACATGCTACAAGCTCATCAAGCCTGATGTTGCTCTTGAGCTGGCTTGGCGCAATGGTTACTCGGACTTCGTCATGCCGTACATGATCCAGTTTATCAAGAACTTGAACGACAAGGTGAAGGTGCTCGATGAACGAACCAAGGTGAAGCAGCCTGAAGCCGTCTCGGAGTCGCCAGTTGTCGATCCTTCGTTCGGTATGGGTGGCATGCAGCCTGTGATGCAAATCGCGGCAACAGCGTACAACAACGATCCTTCCGCAGCTTATGGCTATGGCGTCCAGCCAGGCATGGGTGGTATGGCGCAAAACCCTTACGCCACTCAGCAGGCTGCGTACGGCATGGGTGGTATGGGTGGTATGGGCGGTATGGGTGGCATGGGTGCCAACCCATACGGCGGTGGCTACCAGTACTAGGCTATGAATCCCGACAGAAAGGGAAAAGAACGTGACCAGAAGATCGAGCTGTGTCCAAGATACCCGTCCCCCGTTGCCCTTCTCGCAAATCTCCAGTGACCCCCAAGGAAGGCGATCTTGGTGAGAACAGTGTAGGCTCTTGTGTGTTGGTGGGTGTTTCGTTCGTTGCTCCCATCCGACGTTTGTATCTTTTTTATACTCTTGACAATACATGCATTTTATCTGCCAAACCAACATGTTCGTGTGCATCCAAAAATCGAATTAGTACTTTGAAAAAGACTGACTCAAATTTCCCAAACAGATCACATTCATTTTATTTAGTTATTTTGCACACCACCATATAGAAACTACTACTCAATGGTAAAACCAGTGACTTCAAACTGAATCACAAGCGACAAAGCGATCCGCAAATCCTTTTCCGTGTCGTACTGCGGCAAGTCAATTCTGTTCGTTACAAAGAAGTAAGAATTAGTATTCGTCGTCTCTATCCATCCTGGCAAGCCAACAACAACAGTGAAACGTACCGATTAAAGCAAGTATGGGCGCGCGGGTAGAGACACTCTTCTTTTGGGACACACTGGATCGCAAATGGGCAGATCCGCCCATCGTTCATAGTCAGCGCCTTGAACCCTTGCACGGGCACGCGCGCCGATCCGGTCGTAAACTGCAAGAGCCTGGCTTTTTGTTCATTTGTGAATTCTTGCACAATATTCCAATACCACCCGGTCACTTTTTCATCGCGCTCTCCGACATAAATAGTGTGGCTTCGCCAGTCCAGCACGTCAATGTCGGGGATCCCACAAATGAGCAATTCCAGTTCTTGGTGGTCAAAGACGGAAAGCAATTCTTTTGGAATCACAGCGAAAAGCCCTTGCGCAAGAGAGGCAAGTTGAGGCGAAATACTGGTCGCGACGATCCATTTAAACCGCAAGTCAATGTACAGCGATTTGTTTTCATCGGTCACGGAAATTTGGGCGCCATTTGGCACAAGCTCAATGGTCTTGGACTTGTCCGTGTATTGGTCCACCGTCACACTGTCGATATAAAATACACACACCCACAAAAAAAGAAGAAATGAGTATTATTTGTCCCAATGTGCAGAAAGAAAAAAACATATAATATAAAACGTACGTAAAATCGAGTGCCAGGGATTCAACTCCAGTGTTGTCTCGGAGCCATTTCAGATTTCGATGGAGATCAAAGTCGACAAATTCCAGATCCGAAAAAGTGATCGGGATGCCCAGCAAGTGTTTGCAAATGGGGAGTGCAAGGTGGGCATCGACGAGGATGCCTTCAAAAAGTGCACGTCCGATAAAGCGACCGATCGCCTGGTAATACTACAATTACAAAACAGTGAGTAAGTGATACAGCCCAGCCACAGTATCAGTATAGGAGCCACCATACGTACCATCAAGTGGTCGACGCTTGCTTCTTGCGAAGCCGGGTTGATCATCATGGAATCGCCGTTGCCGCTGGTGTAAAACAGACCCGTGGCGTCGTCAAAGACTTCTTTTGTCATCAAATGGAACCACTCGCGCACCAGCCCACCAGCGTCCACGCCTGGCTCATTGGCAAACTTGATCCGCAACGACTGGTGGAGCTGGTCGGGCGTCGCCCACAGCATTTGTTCACACGAATTATGAAGCAAATTCTCACGGTCAATCTCCAGAAGCAAGTGGCCATACTCCCAGGGCACTTCCAGCGCTGCGGTATGTTGCACAAACCACGCGTGCTTTTGCTGGAATGGCAGCGAGCCGACTTGGTCCAATTCTTCCGGTGTGAAGTGGGACGAGCTCTCGGAACAACGGTTCGCCGGCGCCCCTTCTGGGAAATCCAGCTCAATGCGGCCTGTAGGATTTTTGGGGGAGATCACGATCCTGGACACGACGCCCACCGAGCCAGCGCTCGCGTTGGAGCAAAATGACTCGCGTAGTGACGACGACGATGATGTGCGTCGCAGCGCCTGCAGTTTGAGAAATTTGCGGTCTAGTACGTTCTTGTGGCGCACCCAGACCAGCTGCCCGTCGTCGTTGCGCTGCCTTGTCCAGTCGTGGCGCCGCCGTGCGGATTGCTGCCTCAAATTGAGTGCGCTGAGCTTGTGTTTCAAGAAATCTCGACTGTATTTGCCGCCACTAGTACCAGAAGAAGCAGACGCAGAAGCATGGATGGTGGACTTGGATGACGATGCTTGGGCCATCGCTGCGGCGGTCGCGGCCTTGGCGGCGGACTTTGGCGTATTGGCGTCGTACAGCAAATACTTGGCGGACGAGGTCGACGTGAGTGATCCTCCTTCCATGGCGTCTTCCACGGAATGGGCCCGTTTCTCCACGAATTGGAACGCTACATACAGCATGGTTGTCAGTATAAGGGAGGAGGGGACAAGGGGATCCTCTACTGTTCGCAACGTACAGCGTTCCGTGCCGCAGAGCATGCACGTCTGGTGAGCGTCGTAGCTCTTGAAATTACACACTTCACATTCCCACAGGCGACTCATTTCTTGGTCACTGCAATGACCCCCCAAAAGAAAACAGCAATACAGAGGACCGGGTGAGTACGTCGCACATAGAGACAGGCTACTCTAATCTGAGGTGGAGCTCACCTGGCGATCACATCTTGGCGCAGCATGGTTTCCGGGAGCGCATGCTGCCTCATGAAGCCCGCTTCCATGCGGTGCTTGAAGAAAATGTTGTAAATGAGGCACGTGAGCATCATCGCGCCGATCACAAAGTAAAACATGAAGTTGTAGCCTTCTGACGTGCCCGCCAAGCGGCGGTGAAAGTCCATCGTATTGAGACTCTCAACGTCGCCGTGGAAATCATGACGTATACGCGCGGCCACGGTGTTGTCGCCATGTTGAGCTTCCACCGTGACGAAGACCGTGAACGACGCCATTATAATCGGTACCACGGAAGCCACCATGATGGAGGTTAGACACTCCAAAAGCCAACTTTAATGTGAAATCGAGTACACGAGGTGAGGACGTAGGGAGAGAGAGAGCGCTGCCCTTGACGAGGTTCACGAGCCAGGGACCACGCTGATTGGCGATGGATGGAAGAGAATTGGATAGGCCTCCTTCTTGTTCTTCTTCTTCCCGATATTACGTTCGGTGAAAAGCGAACTGGTTGGGCGTCCTTCCACGGGTGCCTATTAATGATCCCAAAGCGACCGCCAAAGCGCGAGGCAGAGAAATGTCGTCCGATGGCTTTCGCGAATCGTTCCTTGGAGAGCTGCGCGAATGTGGTCACAGCTTCTGATTGCCAGCTGGTCAGATGACCTCTTCATTTCAAATGGTTTGGGTGTCGCCTAATATGCTGTTACAGAGGGATTAGTGTACTAGCATACAAACTGCCAGTCGAATATTTAGTACTGTAATGCCTTCGTAAATACATACCTATTTGAAGGTCACCTCAATTAAATGGTACTTGCAAACTGACTTTCTGGGTTTTTGTTCCACAAAAATCATGAGACAGAGTGATGGTAAAAATGTGACGTGCGTCAAAGCAACAGCGAATTGGAGGCGGTCATTGCTCCAGAACGCGAGAAATGTCGCCCAGCGAGGCCGCGCTGCAGCTTCTTCACTGTCGAATGGCGTGAACCCATTACCATCGGCATGCCTCCCAATGGTGGATTGACATCGGTGGCCGGCTGTTCGCTGCTGGTCGTAGCCGCCGCATCGTCGTCCGTTTCTGGTGGACTGCTCGCACCTTCGCCACCTTGTTGCGTTCCAGCTCCACTCGCACGGTTTGTCTCGCTTGTGTCATCTCGCACAAGTTTCTCCTTGCCAAGTGTTGCTAGTGCTTTGATGCGCTGCTTGATTTCTATGGGGATTGCCTGTGAACCTTCAGTCAGTGGGATCTCTAAACACTCGAGCGGAGGCGGGTCCTGTGGTGTTGGGTGCGCGTCCGGTAGCCATTTGCGCGAAGGCACTTGGAAAGTGGCTTGCAGTTCGAGATTCTTCTTGACCGAGTTTGCGGCAGCTGGTGTTTTCTTCATGAACGTGAGCAGTTGAGCAAATGCGAGCGGCGTGCGGCCTTCATCACCGCGATCATAGTACGAGCATGGCGCCACAGCAGCTGTTCCGGGTGCTGCCATGCCTGCAGTCGACTGGTGAAACTCAGACAACCGCGTCAGCGTGTTGATCACATTGATTGGGTCTCCTTTGTTGTCCTCTGTTTCTTCTTCATTCTTGGTGTACTTTTCAAAATCGACTGTGCACAGATCCGACAATATTTCAAAGCAGTAGCCAAGAATCTCTCCACACACCTTGCTGCTGCTACCGGCCGTGGCTCCCTTGCAGCCACTCACAGCAATAACGATCGGCAATGTACCATCTTGCAGCAGTCGATGCAAGTGGCTCTTGCACTTGGAAAGTGCCGACAGCGCTGCCATGAGGTTGCGTATGGTGTCGAGGTCGCTTCCATCGACAAGCTCCAATACTCGAATGATCGCACAGCCAATGCCCCTCGCAAGCAGATTGAATTGGTTGCCTGGCGCATTGACCATCTTGCGGATCGCCACCGAAACAAGATGGTAATGGCAACGATGGAACAGTGCACTGAACACGAAATGGATCACAAGATCACCCGCGCGGTCTTCCACCAAGCGAGCCGAGTTGATTTTGCCAACAGCAAGATTGCAAACTGCGACCGCACAAGTCTCTTTCAGATCGTCACGCTGCAAGTACACGTCGCTCAGTATGGCGACCGCATGGGCATTCACGAGCGACGCCAGCACACTGCTGTTGTTGTCGTTGGTCTTGGTCTTGGCATGATCCTTGCTTTGGCTCTGTTGTTGTGTGGTCTCTTCATCTCTCGAACAGCTCAAATTGTGGAGAATGAGGCAACAAAGCTTGACGTCCAACGATTGCGCCGTTGCCGCCACGACCGACTGCGCGATGGCACCGTTGAGCAGCGCCATCGATGACGAAGCCGACATGAGCTTTGGAGAAGCCACAGAAGCCACAGATGCCACCGAAGAAGAAGCAGCCGATGACGGCAATGTGGACAACGAAGGCAATGGGTAGGGCAGTGTCACCTTGGCGATTTGGTTTCGTAGAAACTGGAAAATCTCTGGACGCACCAGCTGAGAAAGCACCGTGAGCTGACAGGACAAATTGTACAAGATCCAGAGACACAGTGTGAGCACGTCGCCACTTTTTGCATGGCGATGGAGCACTTGGATCACGATCCGCAAGACATGGTCCACGTCCAGCTCGGCGACATCGATGGTCGTGCTGCAAGTCAAATCGTGGACCGTGAGCATGCAGTTTTTGACAAGCGCATCATCTTCCATGGCGATGATTTGCTCCATCCATACAAACACCCCGTGCTTCAAGTGGTCCAGCGAGATGACCGCGTCATTCGCACTGGTGACGCGCAAAAGGATCATCGCCGCGAGCTGCCGCATTTGGTTCGTGCTTTGCGGACTCGTGAAAAACACACCAAGGTGTTTTTCGATATCTTCATTCACTAGAGCCATGCAAATCTTTTCATTTGCGACCAAGTTGGCGATCCCCTTGATGACAACGATCGCGGTATGGGCATCGTCGTGGCATTTCTGTAATAGATAGAGAAGTGCACGTGGCGCGCCAGCGTCCAGAAAGCGGGCAAGCATATGCGGCACGGTCGCCAGGTTACACAGCGAGACAGCACACGCGTACCGTGTCTCGACCGACTCCACGGTCGCGAGCGAGGATAACGCCCAGATCACGCCATGTTCGATCAGTGGCCGCGAACAGTTCTTGGCCACGAGGCAGTTGGCCAAGATCTTGATACAAAGCGTCTTAATAGGCGTACTATCTGTGGACGATACAAGCGCAAGCACCATGACCGCGTCGATTGCGCCATGTTCAATGAGCCGCACTTCCAAGCCGATGAAAGAGGAAATGCGGCACATGGTCATCATGAACAATTCCTTCACACGGTGGGTCAACGCACTATTCTGCAGCTTGGTCGTACGAGCCAAGTGGATGAGCTCGTGGATCCCTTGACCATGGATCAGTTGTTCGCATCCTTCTTGCGAGACGGTCAGTGCAAAAAACACAAACGCCATGTTCATCACAATCGTTTCATCTTGGTGGTCGTGGGTGGTCACATGTCGCAGATTCCGCAAAATTTTGAAAACCAAACCGTTTTTGACCAAAATGCCGTGGTTCACGCGCTGGCTCGCCAGCTGCGCTATCAATGTGACGGCGCTGCGAGCAAAAGCCTGCTCTCCATCTCCATGGGGCTGTTTGGGGGCCGCCTTATGGTCCGCGTTGTCGTGGCTCAACGCGCACACAAGCTGCCAAATTTCATCTGTACCGTGTGGGAACGGTGGGCTTTCATTTTGTTCTTTTTGTGGGCTTTGATTTGCATCGCCGCCACCGCTTTTGTCAGCCGCCAGCAAATACAATGCATTCACAGCGTACGTTCTCGCCACGGGGAACTCGCGGATGAGTTTTACAAGCACGAGAAAGAAGCCCCGAGTCAGCAGCTGTGTCTTGACTTGTGGCGGTGGACTCGCATCCAAATCCAAATCAAAATCCAAATCAATCGTCGTCGCGAGTCGGTAAATGATCGCAGCGGTGAGTTCCGCGACGCTTTCATGTGGCGGCGCCTCTGCGAGCTGCTTCAAGCGGTCAATGAGATCCGTCGACTGTAAGAGCAGCGGCAGACAGTCATCGTTGCACGAGATATTGTAGATCGCGCCCACGGCAAACAGGCAAATGCGATGCGCCGGCGAGCGTGACAGTGTGAGAAGCTCATCGATGATCTCCACGACGTACTCGGCCGATTCTTCGGGCGAACTGGCGATGATCGAGACAAGTGCGCTCACGGCATTGGACTTGATATCATGGTCTGCGAATCGGCTCATCTGTAGTAAAAGCGGCACAGCGCCTTCTTCCAGCAGCTCGTGGTGGGTGAGCACGTTGTCACAGAGATTGCGAAGAATACACGAGTCAAGAAACACGAGAGATGTCTCTTTTGCACCCGCCGGTGCCATCTGAGCGGACGGTACCAGCCGCGTGGCTGCAGTGCGCACGATCGTGGCCGCTGGCACCCAGTTGCACAGCTTGATACGGCTTCCTTCATCGGTGGAGAGAAGAAGCAGCACAAGAAGCGCCATCTCTTGGACCTCGCCATTCGATACCGTGAGCATTTTCTCGAGTAGTTGGCAGAACACTTGCGATAGAATCTGAGCGCGGTTGGCCTTCACGTCGCAAAGCGATATCAGCGCCTGCAGTGCGACGATCTTGATCTCATCGGCGACGTGGGGGAGCTGCGATACCAAGAAGCGAGGGATGTTCTCACCCAAGAGCGACGTGTGGAACATGGGGAGTAACGCGACGTTGTACACGGCCTTCATGAGGTAGCTCGAGGCAGCCGTGTGGCCGTAGCTGCACCTGGTCGCTGTCACGAGAAGCTGCGAAAACGGCTCCACAAAGTGCTTGATCTTGGTCGCGTCGGATGATATGTTAAACACAGCGAGCGCACACATGCGCTTGGTTTCGTTGTGGTTTGTCGCGACTAGCCGCACCAAGCAGCGATCGATCCCTTCAAAGAACATGGCCTCCACGAGACCGACTTCCTCACACAAATGGCAAAGCATGGCGGCGATATCTTGCCGTGCTGCCAGTGTGGCAGTGCGGACCAAGGACTTCATGGCAGTCGTGACACCTTGTGCCACCATGGGTTTCCTCGCGGAGCGTACTTGGGAGAGGTAATACAGCGCCCTGCAGCAATGCGATTGCGTCGCCTGGTCCGAAAGCGAGCTCAGTGCCAGCACCGACTGGACGATGCCGTCCGCGAGAAGCTTCTCCACGCCAGCATCGTTTGAAGTGTCGACGATGCTCTGCCCACTGGTGGCTTCTTCTTCTTGCGAGGTCAACTTGCAGTTTTCGCTGGTAGCTGAACCACGGCCATGTATCCGTGCCAAAATCATTTCTTCAAACGTGCATGCGCAACGGCGCTTTCGGATCAAAAACGCTGCCTCCTCCAGCTTCGCGGCCGCCGCCGATGCCATCGCGTCGAGCTTGGACGGGGATGCGCCACCACCAGTGGGCTCTTGGTTCTGATGTGGTGATCGCTTCAGCTGGTACGCGGTGGATGAAAGCGGTCGCGGTTTTCCCGTTTTTCCATCCCATGGAGTCGCCGACTGTGACTGTGGCGACGACGGTGCGACCGCCACGACTATCGCAGCATTTCCAGTCTCGCTTGTTCGGCGGTTGGAGGGTGGGGACTTTGGTGGGGACTTTGGGTTGGCTCTGGACTTTGGTTTGGCTCGAGGCTGTGAGGACGACGGGCGAATCGAAGCGTTCTGCTGGAACCGAGACGTATACAGAAACCCATCGACTGTAGCTGCCTTGGAGGAGAACACAAATTCGCTTTCGCTTCGTCGAAGCGCCTGGTGGATGCGACTGTGCGTCGTCGACACGGCCGTTGATGGCCGCCGCAATGGTGATGGAGCAGAACTGCTGCTGATCCGCTTGAGAGATGTAGACGTCTTGCGCTGCACTACTGTACTGGGTATTTTGTCGAGGTTTGGCGGTTTCTGCTCAGGATTTAACGACAGCTTGCGTGTGGAGACGGCCTTGGCTAACACCACGCTCTCGCTGCGACGGTCCTGCATACTACTAGCGATGAGTTGGTCCTCATCATGACCCATACTTGCTAGCGTCGTACCTCTTGCATAGCATCCCCTGGTGCAGGTTGGTACCAGTACAATAGTAGGTGGTGGTGGCGAACTCTTCTCTCACGTGCTCCTTTGCTGGCTATTCTTGGCACTCTCTATATTGTAGCCATTTTCTCTCACATGTCACAGATTGCCATCTTGGACATCCACAGGCCAGATGGCCAAAAGTGCCGACTGAGACATTGTAGCGAGCGGGACCATCGAAGGGTACCCTGACTGGCTCATTTGCCAATTTCAAAGCAAGACCGTACTTACACAGGATCATTTCTATAGTATGTTCATTTCTACTTGGTTTTCCAATGTAGACATTCTCAATAAGCTTGATGATCGAATCAGGTTCCTTCCGTTGACTCGGGATGTTGGCTTTGGTTGCTGCGCCTCTTTTGGCTGTGGCGTCAAAGCATTGATGAACGTCCACTGTCGCATTCCAAGGCAGTGTGTGCGGTTGGAACGATATGAGAGCTTATTGAGACCCCCTCCCTTCCTTCTTCTTCCCCAACGTTATTTCTTATACTTCTTCATCTCTACAGTACCTTGAACATTCATCTTGCCCATGAGCACCAGCGACAATACAACAGGCATAAACAGTCGCATACCAAATCCCCATTCGCTGCGAATGAAATCTAACATTTTGGTTCTCTTCATGACGAAGTGCGTGCATTTTCCTGGGGACTCCGACGCCTTCCCAGGGTTTTGTGAGACTTGACATTTAGGTAAAATACGTTATGCCTAGGGTTTGTGGAATTTAGGTCAAATACGTTATTCCATAATACACCTATCTCTAGTAGGTTTGAAACGGAAGGCGCCATGATTTTTTTGAACAGGCCAAAACCAAACCGCATTGACGAAATGGAAGCTGCACGAAACGAGCTCGAAAGAGCGGTGGCTGCGCTCTTCACGAAGGACCGCACCGGCTCGAGCGGCGACACAACCTTTGCGCCGGATGCTCGATCTGCTGGGTGCGGCTGCCTACTCGAGAATTCTCCGGGTGCTTGGAGAGCGCTTCAGGAATTCCCAGTGCTGGCAAGATGGACTGTTGGTGTTTGGGAACGCCTTGCGGATGCACAAGCGCCGATCCCATTGAAGAAGTCCAAGTCACACCGGGCAGCGAAGGCCTGCGAGTTGCTCGCTCGTACTATCAGTGTGTTGTGCGGCTACCTCCATCAGAGTGGGATCCTCGCTGCGAGTCGAGCAAGTGACGATGGTGAAGTCGTGGCGCTGCTCATCCATGGGATGACCAAATCATCGGCAGACGTGCTTCCTCGTGTGCTCCAGTCTCGCTCGCTGGCATTGAGTGTGCGATTGCGGTTGTTCCAATTCGTCATATCGCATCATCATACTAGTACTGCAGTCGCAGGATCGAACTCGGCGGCTGAGGTGAAAGAGATCTGCTTGGCGCTTCACGAAGAGCTACGGGATGTTTCGGTCCATTCTGTCGCACATGCAACGGTGGGAAAGTCCAAGAAGCGCAGCCGCGATGCCATGAGTAAAGGCGCGATGGTGTGTGGTGGTGTGCGCGCCGTACCGTGTACCCCATGGTGTTCAAGTATCGTGACCGCTCACCATCACAGGGCGGCGCTCGTTGTCGAACTCACCAAGTGGATCACAAATTTTGAAGCTACTTCAAAAAAACGAGACCCATCGACTACAATTGAGGCAGTGAGAGGCTTCATCTCCGTGTTGAATGCACCAGACATCACCAGGCCCATCGATACAAAGCAGCATTCCACTTTTGCGTCCGCACCCTTCAGTGGGTTGTCAACGTTGTGGTTGCGATGGGAAGACGTCGACCGAATCGTGGACTCTGTATCGGAAACAACGAGTGCCACGGCTCATCTACTGGATACGGAGGCGACGCGGTCTACCGTTTCACCCTCACCTTTGATGTGGAAGCGCGTGTTCACAAGACACACAAGGATCATCAGGAGACTGAGGTTATCTGGGGGAAGCAGTAAAGTCACGCTTCAGGATGTGGTCGCTGCGTGTGCGACCGTCGATCAATTTGTCTCGATGCCGTCCAGCAAACAAAAGCAAGAGGACCTTGAAACCATTGGAGCAAGAGTTGTGGTGGCTGTGGTGGAACAAACAGTGGGCGACCATCATCTCACATTGGTGCTGCGCGCTGTCCATTCAGTAGTGGATCACTCGCCTACCGCGCTGATGCCGGGAAAGCTTTGTATTAACCGATCGATCTTGGTCCAATACATCTGCCGGTTGTTGATGGTGACCGACGACGGAGAAGACCTGGCTGCTCGCGAGCCGCCCTCGTCCGGCCACCAAAACGAGATCATCAAGAAGGAACCGACGATTGCCGTTGTGACAAAAGACATCGTGGAATGTATCCACTTGGTTCACGAGATTGTTCAAGACAAGAGCACTTCAAGTGATGATCAACGGAGTGGTCTCTTCGATCTGTGGTTCCAGCTTGTGGTGCGATTGACACACGGACCGACGACGACTCTGGGAACAAGCGTAGGCACCCCATGGTGGCCGTCGTTTTTGGAGGTGATTGCGCAATGCTGTGCAGAGCTCAAGTTGACCAAATCGGTGCGAGTGGTCTCTGACTGGGAACAATTTGTGAGCGAGCTGGTCATGGATGTCGTTGTCTCGAATGGCACCCGCGTGGGCTCCAAATACCAGTCGTACATACCCATCAAGGAAGATGCCGCGAGTCAGAGCACGCTCGAGACGGCACTCGCGTTGATCTTCGCAGCGGCAACCAGCGTGGTGATAGCCAAGATTATCTATCAGCTCTGTGTGATTGCGACGCGCCAGAAACAAACGCCACAGCCAAATATCCATACGAACGCTCCACTGTGGAGCACGAGTGACGATGGTGCATGTCGCTTGTTTCTTCCGTCGATGCATGCCTGCGTAACGGCGTCAGGAAACAATACAATTCCAAGCGTTATGGGTATTGTGTACGACATGATCAAGTGGAAAGGCAACAGCAGCACGCTAATCCAAGCACTCGTGAGTTTGCTGTATGAGTGGGACTGCTACTGCGATCGCAATACCGCCCAGCCACGCATCAGCCAAGCCAACGCGACAAACACAACACACACGCAGCCCAAGCGTTTCCTGGCGCTTGATGCAATTGTGCAACATGGCCTGTGGGAAGGTCTTGTTCGTTTTTACGCTGGTCAAATCGACTCCATGGTTCGACAACCGCGAACGTTTCTCATCTACGTGAAGGCGATACTGCAAAGCGTCGATGCGGCGAGCTGTGCTCCGCAGTTGGAAGGAAGTTTGTTCAGAGTGCTGTCCAATATCACCACGATTCTATCTTCTCCAACTGATGGAAGTGGCGACTCGTGGTCCAAATCGAATGATCTGTATCTTTCGCACTCGGACACAACGATCCAGCGGTTTCTTGCTGCTTTTGACGCGCACGATGGTGGTCGCCATCGCTATGGCGCTTTGGTCAAGACGTTGCGCTGCGAGGGCAAGCTGGACGATTTGGTTTTGTGTCTGCGTCGCTGGCTGCGGCTGATCGTGGCGGCGCCGTCTGCGATCCCACAGGAGACCCGCGCGCCGCTCGTGGTACTCGCGAACAGGCTGATTTACTTTGGCGGCGCCGAATTCAGCAGCCTTGGTACCCACGTGACAGCCGTGGACCCGCCACTTCTGGCTGCTCTTCAAGTCTACTCTGGTGCGGCGACTGTTGTGGTGCAACCCGCAGCGATCTCAGTGGTGCGTTTGAATCTGATGGTGCGGTCGTACCTCGCTCTGAGCAACATCCCCGATCTGCTCACGCTCACATCGGCTTTCTTGGAGGCCGCGCTGAACTGTACGACTGAATCAGCGCGAGACGGCATGCTCAAGCTTCTGCAAGGATTCTCCACGTACTTGATCATGGAAGTCGTCACAGTCAAGCTATGCTACGCTCTTCTGCTTCCGCTTGGTGGCCAGGAGGCAAACGGACTAGTTCTCAAGAAAAACGCGTTGGCTGTTCTCACAGCTGCGTTGACGGCTGGTCCAGTTCGACTTCTTCCACGCCCACTCTCTCTGTCGTGTGACGTGTTCCCACTGGCAGCCTGCCAGCAGTGGCTTGCACCGCTTCTCCTCATGGGGGTAGCTTCAGACTCTGGTGATCCAGTCTCCACAGAGCTCGTGGTGGCGCTGCTGGAGTTTTTATCATCGGTGGTCTTGGCAAGTGAAGGTAATTCATTGATGCAGATGGGGAAAGATCGGTTATCCACAGTGTTCTCACATTCCCACGCGCTGGCAGCCACGCTCTCTACCGTTGCATTGGGTCTGTCCATGGTCGAAGAGGCTAAGCCAGTGGTGGAGCGGGTCCGTTTTCTCAGCGAGCAGATCCACTCGGTGCTCTGCACCGTTTCTGAGCCAACACTAGCCATTGACAGCCACGCCGAATCTCCGCAACACGTGCTGTGCATCGCGCAGAGCGCCATTTCGCATGGGAAAGCGGCCCGTGGGCGTATCGGACGGCGCGGGCGACCGTCGCAGCCCAAGATCGTGACGGTGACCAGCGGTTTGGCTCAGCTTCGCAGTGGTGGCGCAGTCCGAGTGGCTTCCGACGGATCGCAGAGCAGCTCGCCACGAATGCTGCAAGTGGACCAGCTCCAATCCGAGTCACTTGCTGCCGTAGCAGTCGAGTCGACCCAACGCACACAAGGCGGGCGTTTCTTCCTTCCATTTACATCGTGGCTCCAATGGGCACTCCCACCACCACCACCACCACGACCAGTTAGCCAAGCCATGCAAGTCATCTTTGAAGATGTGATACTCCAGTTCTACTTGCCAGTGCAATTCCACGGCGAGGTGTCCGCAATGGTGGCCGAGTGGCTGACGATTTGGATCACGCAATGTCTGGCAAGCACCACTGGTCGTCGTGTCGCATTGCTGCCTTTCCAACGTGCGCTGCTTCTCAACTTGATGAGCTGCCTCCCACGGGCCACGGTGGCCACGAGTCTTTGGTCGTGTCTCGTGCACTGTGCGCGTGTCTTGTTACAGTCGCAACAGTATCGTACCTCCCCATCCGATCCCATGGTTGCCAGCGAGGTGATGGCGTACATCGTCAATGTGTTGGACTTGGAAACGCTCTGCATCGTGGATTTCTCTGTTCCCCAGCGGACAGGTGATTCTGAATCGGTGACCGCCCTAGTGGATGATCTCGTGGTCCTCCTACTCACGCATGGAGAAACCAGCGACGTCTTGGAACGCCTTCGCATTGTGGAGCCAGTCGTCCAAGTCTTTGTGCGTGCATGTTTGTCTCTACAAGGACAAACACGCAGTGATCAAGTATCTGCTGCTGTCGAACAGGCCATCATAAAATTGGCTGGCGCTGTAAGGGCCTGCTTCAGGGCAGCGCAAGACGCTGAAGATATCGGGACTTGCTTTGTGTACTGGCAAGGACTCTTGCACCGATGGAAACGGCTGTATTTCCTGACGAATCGGGGCGCGGCGTCCACCGTTTTGGATTTGCTGGTAGTCAACGAGACAACGGACAACGCCCACGGGGGAGGCAACGACAACGACAACAAGTGAAGTGTATCAGAGAGAGACCAAGTGTGTGTGTGTGTGTTTATTAGTATACTTCACTGCTCTGGGACGATTGCTGGAGCGCCAGGCGGCGCCAAAGCGTCCAGTGGCAGCGTCACCATTTCTTCCATTTCCACTGAGTGTTCGTCTTCCTCTTCCTCGTCGTCATCGTCCTCTTCTTCTTCTTCGTCCTCTTCATTGTCGTTGTATTCTGCGGGTCGAGACTCGTCGAATGCTGCAGCGGTCATATCCATTTGCGAGAGCTTCGCCGAGAGACTATTGTGGGAGTCACGCGAGGACCAGTACGACGAGCGCTGCTGGCTACTCGTGTAGTCGAAATCATGGACGGCAGCGACGGCTGCTGTTGTTCTCCGGGTGGTTGGTGATGACGGAGCGCTCTTGGATGCCGACGGCGCTGTCACGGCATGCCGTGTGTCTACCTGAAGTACAAACGATGGCGTCCGCGTTGATAGCTTTGTGGTGGGCCCCATCGAACGTGTCTCTTTCGGGTCTGCGTCTTTTGCAGTGAACTGGGGCTGGCTGTGGGCTGAAAGAGTGCCTTTTGGGGCATTTGTTCGTGCCTCCTGCGTTGCCATCTCGGCTTGGTCACCTTCACATGGCAACCCAGTTGGAGAATCAATCTCACTGGCAAGAAGCCGCATTGCTGCCAGTTGGACCGTTCCACCACTTCCAGTGGCTCTCATACTGGTGGTGCTATTGCGGCTGCTGGCCGCGGACCGTCGTGGCGGCGAGTGGGCGGCTTTGTGGTACGGCACTTCATCGTCAAACGCGCTCATCTCCTGCGTCGAGTACGCCTTGTCATGAAGCGAATGCACCATCGCTGGAATGATCGGCGGCGGCTGATGCCGAATCACTAGCCACAGACACACATACAATTTCCAGTCAGTCAGTACCACTCGGCCATCGAACGCTCCACGCCCCATCATTGGAACATGGCCACCAGTACGCACATGGCCACACGAGGCCTTTGAAAAACGCGTGGGATTTGATCAAAAGTGGGTTATGCAATCGATTGTCGACGTTTTTCGCAAGCAATTGCTGGATCAAATCTTTACACTCGTCGCTCGCAGGCACATCCACTGGGAACTCGATTTCTTCGCTGATATCCAAGATATTTTCCAATGTTTGGATCTGGGTCGTGCCTTTGAACGGGGTCTTGGCAAAGACCATCTCGTACAGCAAGATCCCAAACGCCCACCAGTCGACCGACCCGACGTACCCGTCCTCGGCGATGATCTCAGGCGCAATGTACTCGTGAGTGCCGACAAAAGACGTTCTCTTCACGCCGTTGTCCATATATGACTCGGTGTCCATATGAGGGTACGCGGTGCGGCTCCGGCAGATGCTTGGACACGAGAACCGCCGTGACCGTGGCTCCATTGCGGTGCTTGCAGTGGCTTGCTTGACTGGCGACGGCTCTGAAGATGGTGGTGGTGATGATACAGCGCCACTCACCGCAACGGTCGTGTGGCTCGCCAAGTGGTGGTGTTCCCGCAATCGGAACCAAAGCGCTGGGTCTGTCGTGCCGATCGTGGGCGAAATGGATGGGGGCGGCCTCTTGGATTTCGTTTTCTTTGGGCTGTGGGAACTGGCACTGATATGGAAACTGGACCGGCTCATGGGCTCGTCTGATGGCTTCATCTCGTGGGCCAAGTCAAAATCGGAAAGCATCACGTGGCCGCTTTCATGGACCAGGATGTTTTCGGGCTTGAGATCCCTGTAGATGATACCAAGAAGGTGAAGGTACTCTAGCGCGATGAGCACTTCGGCCGCGTAGAATCGCGCGTGGGGTTCACTGAGACGGTGGTTATCTTGGCTACGCAAGAAGGAAAAGAGCTCGCCACCGGCGCAGTACTGAATGTTGAGTATCAGAAAAAAGATCATCGATACACAAATACATGGTTCAATAAAGTGAGAGCATACCTGCATGACAAAGTAAAAAAACTCGTCGGTTTGGAAGCCATAGTGGAGCGTCACGATGAATGGGTGGTTCGCGACCGAAAGGATTTGCCGCTCCGTGAGCACCCGTTGAACCTGCAAGGGCATCAAACCAACACACAGCCCGTTCGTGGGCTTAGGCGCAAGATTCGAAGACGACGCAGCGGAATAGAAGTGGGTGAAGAACGTACGCGGTTCCGTTTGACGAGCTCGCTTTTGTTGACGACTTTCATAGCGTAGTACGCTTCTTCGCCGAGTCCCTACGGAGCAGAAAAGCAAAAATCGGATCAGCTTTATCCGTGGGCGTAATGGATTATGTATGCAACGGCAACGAACGGTACATACCACGCTGCGGACCAAGTAGACTCGACCGGTCGAGCCCGCGCCAAGGATGCGAAGCTTTTCGAAGTTGTGTGGACCGACTTTCGGGTCCTGCGGCTTTCGAGTCTCCAGCTCATCGCTCTGCGGAAAAGTCGACGAGCTCAATGGCTCACAAGGCACCGATGGCGCGCTTTCTTGGAGCTCGATCTCGGTGACATCTACTGCGTTTGCGATGGCGTTCGTGGAGGAACTCGTTACGCGCCTCACGTTCTCTGACGCTGGCGTCGTGCTGGCGCTACTGGTGGCCATCGTATAATCAGCAGCATGAGCTGGCAGTGGCAATGGGAATGGCGATGGCGATGATGAAACAACAGCGCTGGTGAGTGTGACGGGAAGATATCCCTGCGTTTCATGGACGTAGTGAGAATCAGTCTCTCTTTTCTTAGAGTCGTTGCGTATCTGTGGCTCGATGGAAATAGACGGCGAAGCAAAACGTCCGACCGAACCAACGGAGTGATACAAAGAGAAGACAAATGTGTGTGCTGTGTGTCTGTGTACTGTGTGCTTTTTTATCATCAGTCCTTGCTGCATGTGGATGCAAAATGCATCAGATCTATTATATGTTTTCATCAGCAGGGCCACTAAGCAACATCCGTTCTAGGCGCAAGTTTCCTGATGGGAACTTTCTGATCTTCAGAGTTTCTCCTGTCGCCTGTCTTGCTCTTGTTCTTGTTCTTGCTCTTGCTGAAGGAGCGCGCGCTGCCTCAGCCGGTCGCGTTTGATATCACGGATCACTCCTGCACGCATCACCTAAACCGGTATCGAAATTGCAATCGACGAATTCAGTATTGACGCAGCCTTGATGTTGCAGTTTGCACTGTACAAACATACCTGCTTGTCTGCGATTTGCTGGTGATGCGCGTAATAGACGGCGTACACGGTGCCTATCGTGATCGCTGCGAGCATCGCCGCTGGCCCTTTGGAGGACACGCTTGACCGCACCATATTGGAAAAATTGTGGACGTCAACTTGCGAAAAATGATGGATGACATGCCCCACAAAGTACGAATGCTTCTGCCATACTATTGGCTATAAATGAGGAATTTCAACCAATTAAAAACGCTGAACTGGGTGTAACCGAGCTTGAAACGACACCATGCGCCAAATTCTGAGCCATCATTGCTGAGCTGTGTGGAAGCCACAGTCCAGTGGCCACTACAACCAGGACACTATGTATATCGGTCCATGGCAGGAGTATCGGCTTGCCAAACTTCAAGATGATACCATCCAGCGGATTCGTTTGGAGTTGGAAGACAAGCTGCGCACCCAAATCTCGGATAGTGACGACAAGAGGTGAGACTGACTCCGATCTCTCTGGTCAGCGTATACATCCGCCGCGTTCTCACAGATCTTTCTTTTCACTTTCAGGGTACGAGAGCTCATGCAGCCGCTGATGGACAAGCTTCCGTCACTGCTACTGGCGAGCAAGTCCACGGATAGAAGCTCAGGTAGCCGCAAGGCAACACGACCACCACCGGCATCCGTCGGCCACAGCAGGCAATCCAGCCGCCCATCAACTGCAATGTCAATGGCATCATCTACACCGAGCCACGGTGACCGCTCTGTATCGGCGCCGACTGGAAAGACTCGACAGGATGGGTCAAGCAATCAAGAAACCCACGATACCGATCCAGATGCCGCCGTGTTATCACATCCTCGGAATTCCATACCTCGGCAAGCGAGTGGTAAGAAGAAGAAGAAGAAATCCAGAGGCACCACAACGCAGCAGACCGCGCTAGGGGAGGTTGAGAAACGCAAGAAAATGTTTTCCAAGTGGTTGAAGGCGAGTCAAGAAGCACCTGAGACAACCGCGTTATCAAATGAGAGCTCAACGACAACAGCGAGCGAGGCGACACGGCTTCCACCAATCCATCCAGAGCGCCAAGCGCAGAGATCCGAGTCAAGCGCATTAACAGAGCCCACCCGACTTCCTCCTCTACTATATCATGACTTGGAATCAGTGAGTCACGATGAACCGCACACACAAGCCCCGACGCCAAGTGAAGAGTTGAACTTGGAAGACTCGCTGGACGAAGACGAAGTGAATCAACTTCTGAACTGGACGGACAACTTACTCTCGCCGAATGCACTCGAGTCTTCGTTGACAGGACTCGACGATTCATTGGATATTGGATAACAAAGAACAAAACGAAAATAAGTTGAATGTCATATCCTAGCTGATGTGTGTCGTCCGCATGCCCGACTAGCTTGAACGGAGTGTCTTTGCTGGCCTTGTTGCACCAAGCGTGGCATCCGGCTCGGCCGCCGCGTTCTCACGCTTGCCTGCCATCTAATTATCAATCGCCCTAACGTCAGTTCTTCATTTTCCAGTGCCCACATCACCAACAGGCATAGCCGACCTTGCGATCTGTGAGCTGATAGAGCTCGCGGAGAGTGTCATGCGTAGGTACCATGCGGATCACTGTGAATTGGTTAGTACCAACTCAGCGATGCGAGTTTCCGAATAGGTACATGACGTACCCTGTCTTGGGCTCGGCATTGTATTGTGCGTGGCTATATAGGCATCAGGTAGTCGCATCTGCATGGCCATGAACGAGTGTTACGCTATGAATCATGACTGCATGAGCTGGGACATGGACGTTGGATTCACCGTTATCATCTTGACTGGTTGCATTTCGCCAGCGTTCACTTGAAGCTGCGCAAAGTTCTGCGCATTTATCGACGGCCACGACATGCGACTACCACCATCATTTCCATTGCGCGGAGTTATGTTGGATTGAGCTTGAGTGCCCGTATTCCCTGACATGGTGCTTGCTGCCTGTCAAAAGGCGAAGAAGATGATGAAGCCATCTTGTTCACGAATCGCAAATCGTACTTAAGCGGGAGTGATCTTACCGGTTTCATACCGGTACAGCTAGGAGATTGGCTCCTCAAAAGCAGGAAACAACGGTGCAAGCATGAAGCGGACGAGACCGCCAAGCGGGCCGGCGCCGCGTGCGTTGCGGCGCAAGAACGTTGTGCAAGACTCAGAGGAGGAAGATGCATATGAAGAGGACGAGCGCATGAGCGGAGGTGAAGGGGGAGAGGAGGAGGAGGAGGAGGACGAGGGCGATGACGACGAAGAAGACGAAGACGAAGAAGACGAAGAGGAAGAAGAAGAGGAAGAAGAAGAAGCGGATCAGGTCCAAGTCCAGCGTCGTCGCACGAGCGATCGAACCGCTAAGCAAATTTCGGCTGCACCCTCGCCGAAGAAGAAGCCACTGCGTCGCGGAGCCGCTGCGAGCAACGCTGGTGTTGAGGATGAGAACGACGACGGCGAGCAGAAACGGAGCGACAACGAAGGCGGCAGTGGAGACGACGAAGACGAGGACCAGGCGAACGAGAGTGGGAGCTTGAGTGGTGGAAAGCGTATGACGCGTCGTGGTGCTGCGGCTGTGGCGCCACCGCCACCACCACGGCGAAATGACCGTCCACCACGTGACGGCATGAGACGCAACAAGATCGTCGATGAGAACGAAGACGCGGGAAAATCTGAAGACGAAAAAGAGACAAGCTCGTCGACAAAGTCAGCCAAGCAGAAGAAGCGCGGACGAGGTGTGGTGAACGAATCGGCCAGCGATGACGACCACGAGGATGAGAATAAGAATGATGAGAATGATGATGATGATGGAGAAAATGCGTCGTCCTCTGCGACGCCCATGGAGATGGATGTGGACGATGTGGAAGACACGCGAAGCGAAAGCACGCCGCTTGCAACGCCAAGCGCGTCGCCTGTGCGACGATCGGGCATGTCGATCGATGCGTTGGTCCACTCAACGCCAACCAAGACGGGCAGCACCGGAGATACCAACACCAACACTCTCCCATTTCAGCATCTTCATGATAGACTGCGTGACGCGCCATCCGAGCAAGCGCTGTTGGACGTACGTGGTTGAGAGAAGGAAATAGATGGAATGCAATGAGCTGTATCACTGACATGTTGCTGTGTTTCAAATAGGTCATTTCGTCGGTCTGTTCGAACCTCATCAAGGAAGGCAAAGCGCCCAACCGACTGTTCGCAGTGGCGTTGCTCAGTGCTGTCAAGGAGTACCCAACGCGCTTCCAACAGCCAGCGGTGGTCAAGTACTTACTCCGCTTGCTGCGCTCCAAGCACTACGTGACGCCTGCGAGAGAGTCCAGCGGTGCAGATCCACAGGCGATGGTGATGAAGAAGAATGGACCCAGCTCATTGACATTGACCTCCGTGTCGGGTGCTGCTGACTCATCCATGGAGATGCCATTGCCAGTGGTCATCGCCAATATCATTCTGCATTTTTTCCAGGACCAAGACAAGTGGCCAGAGGATACATTCAAAGTGTTTCTTGATGATGCACTCCACGGTCGCGTCTGGGTGGACCATGAGTTCAGTGCGCCGTTCGTCCACAACGTCAAGACGATGCTCCATGGTGCAGTGCCCGTTGATGCGTCTCCACTGGTTCGTGTGCGTGCAATTGACGGCAAAGATCGTGGCGAGCTACGTGAGCTCGCGATGAAACATATCCGATTGAGACTGCATGAATTGGAAAAAGAACGCACTCAAGCCAAGGGAGCACGTCCGATGGTGCTCGCCTTGATCGACTTTGTCTCGATCCCGGACGCTCGCGTCATCGCCGCTGAGAATCTGGATACGTGGCTTCAAAACCCATCGACAAAAGGACCCGCGAAGGAACTGCTCACGAAAGTCGTGGCGGTACGTAACAGATTAGCATATCATATAATTGGTCTCCTTTCCCGTCTTAACAATTTGTTTTTGTTTGCGGTTGCAGGGCTGCAAGACAATGGAAGCGATGGATCTTCGTGCGGTGGATTTGCTCTTCAAACTCAAGCTAAAGCCAACGATGTTTCAAGTCAAAGTGGAAACGATCACTCAACTTATTCGTCAGCATCCCGGGTATTTGCGGCTCGCACTCTCGCTGTTTATCAGCCGTGAACGGCCCAACAATATGGGCAAAGATGTGGATAATATGAAGATGCTCCAGCAAATTTTTCGATCCGCACGGACGCCACCAAGTGCCGCCACAGTGGCGCCGCCTGGTTCTACCAGCAGCAGTGAGGAAAGCTTCTACACCATGCCTGCGATCCACGTGGGTGCGGTCGCGAGCCGAGATCTTGGCTTTGTCTTTCGCGATCTGGCAAGCTCCTCGGAAGTCGCACCAGTGCTCAAGACCATGGTGCGCAAGATCATCAAGCAACTTGGATTTGATAACGTCGACATGAAGACGCTATGTGTGGAGATTTTGAAAAACGACGACCATTGGGATGCGCTGGCCAAGTATGCGGACATGCGGCTGCTTGACTACGCGGCGCTGGTCACCGGTACCGTGTGGCTAGTGTTGCTGATGCGAGGATCCGCCGTCAAAAACCTTCAGATCCAGCAAATGAATGCCGGTGCCGGAAGTGCGCGTCAAGACGCGAACAGCGGGAACCCACTCGGTGGTGTAGTCAAGCTTGGCGGTGCACAGCCGATCCCACGTCGTGCGATTCAAAGTGTCGGTAGTGGCGTCGCTGTCCAAGGCGCGCGAGTCTCGAAGCTGGGCGCGGGTGGTGGTGGATTTGGCAAAGGCAAGGCGCAGTTGACCACGGTGGCTGGGAAGATGAGCCCATCGACCCATGGCGGCATCGCGGTCGCTTTGCCGACGACGTTGGCGTCAGCGGCAGCGGCAGCTGCAAGTGCAAGTGCAAGTGCAAGTGCGGTGCCAGGATCGTCCACGGGGGCTCTTCCGGTACAGCACGATGCAGTCGTGAGCAAAGCCGTCAAGGTCGCCGTCAAGGCAAAGGAGGAATTGCAGCAAACACTGGCGTTTGTGCAACGCCAAGCACTTGTGACTTGCCACGAGATCTTCCACAAGTTTGGCTTGACGGGCAAGTCGGCGTTTGAAAAGTCGCTGTACGAATTGATTGTGAAAAAGCTATTGTTCCTGGAGATCCCACCGGATGTGCAGCCCACCGAACACGACAAGACGTGTTTCTTGTCGACCAAAGAAGATTTGCCACTGCATGAAGATTCTTTGGAGATGCTGACGAATTTGCTGAGTGCATGCGAGTCGGTGGACCGCGTCGAAGCACTACGCACCTTGGAAGCGATTGTCTTCCGTGCAGCGGAAGGCCACATGAAACGAGAAGAGCTATGGGGGCTCCCTCATGCAGACGATCTGCTTGCGTACGGTGTCAATGGCGGCGTGCTGGGTCTCCACGTGACGCGCACGGCATTCGTGGTCGACTTGCTGCGTCTCACAAGTGTTCGTCAGACTCTGTTGGGGTGGCCTTTTTTTTTGCTTCTCTGTGGCAAAAATCGCTGACTTTTTTTTTTGGTTTACTTTGTGTGTGACCTATTGTAGTGGACCAACGACCAAAAGATGGAGCATGAGTTCTGCTACTCGAGCCGCTTCTGGATTTGCTGCACAATCTTATTGGTACGTATCGTGCTTTTCATCAACACCCCCATTGAAGGTCCTAACAAAGTCTCATTCTTGAATCTTAGATCATTGGCTCGTTTAATCCGACAACAGTGGGAGATTTTTTGTGGCGTGAGACGCCAACACTTCGTGCGCTGATGCAAATGCTCATCACGGGGCGATTTGACTTCCCGTGTGTCACTACGCCAGATCCAGAACTCTTTGGTGGCCATCGAGACAATTTCACGGATTTACACCAAGCGAACGCGCAATTGAAAGAGTATGAACAGCATGTGATGGTGTCGCTTGCACCGACTTTGGAAGACCCGTTGATGCTCTTTGAGATCCAAGGCGTCGCGCGGCAGCCGCCACCGGCGATCATTGACCACTTGAAAGTACTGGACCGAAAATTCCACTTGGGCACTCGTCTTCGCCAAAGCCGAACAAAAGATTTCTTGATGGAGATGGTCACGGCCGGTAACGACTCGAGTGGTGCAGCGCCATCAGTGGATGCGGGTGACGAAACGTGGTGGATCGCTGAGATCGTTTGTGAAGACGTGTATACGGTCCAGTATCTTCCGTACGAGTGTCTGTGTCGTCTGCTGCTTCTCGCGCGTCGTGGATCCTCGCTTGCGACTGCTCACCAGGATGGCAACAAGACCCGCCAACTCATTCAGATCGTTCCACGGTTACAGTTCAAGCTTCGTGAATTCCTTGCGGATACGACCCAAATCGAAAAAGGCGCGCAAGTCGTTTTGTACTTTTTGGATTGTTTGGTCACTGGCAGCGCTCGTGATCGCCGTGTCGCGTCGCAGATTCTTGCAGGGCTCACTCGTGATGACAGCGATCAACCCGACAGCAGCACCAGTAGTGGTGGTGGTCAAATGACGACACCAAAGAGTGACACGGATTCCAATATGGATGACACGGCATCGTCCACTCTCCCACCACTGGACGGTATGGTGAATCCACTCGAAGAAATCCACAACACCATGAATTTTGAATGGCTCGGTGCGTTGCTCAAGCTGCCATGCTATGACCACGTGCGCGACAAGGTTTTTATCGCGCTCGAGTCGCTGCTGGACCAGGAGTCGAGCATCGTGTCGCTGAGCTCGTGCATCAAGGCGTTGTACGCGGTCTGGAAGGATGCGTGCGACCAGTACCACCAAGATGCCGCGTCGTCGCTTTCATCGACTGCCAAGTCAAAAGCCACAGCGGCCCCGCAGCCTCGCTTGCCGTCTTTTGCCGCGGCTGCTGATGCCACATTCCAACTTGCTGCGACCTTTGGCCGGCTTCTTTCGTCGCGGGAATTTGTGTGTCGCCATTTGTTGCAGCACCAAGAGTTGTGTTCGATTTTTGCCGAGATTTTTTGGACCGCGATTTCTTTCCAATTGCGTCCTGATCCCGATCGATCGGCTGGGTTACGGCTCTCGGACTGTAAAGTGTTTTATGCGACCGACGGATCCAGTACCGTGAAAGAGATCAAGTTACCAGTGCCTGTCATCCACGGTGCGATTCGTGTGTTGTGCACGCCATCACCGCCATCCACGGGAAGTGGAGCCATCGCGTACGAGAAGCTCAGCGATTGCTTGTTCCCCAAGGTCAAGAAAGACAGCAACACGGCGATCCTGTCCAGCACTGGCGTGATCGCCACGAAGGACAAGCGGCTGTATCCAGAGGAATTGCTCAAGAAGATGGTTCAGTACGCAGGCTCGCCCCATTTAGTCGTTGCAGCGACCAAGGGAATGTCGGTGGAGATGCTATGGGAACTCATCGGCACTGCGGGGCTCAGCGCTCAGTCATTGTCGGCTGTCGTGCGATCGCTGTGTGACGTGATTCGAGGCAACGAGGCAAAGGCGATCGCTACATTGCAGACGGCCACAAAGCAAGCCACTGCGAGCGCCGCTGCTGACGCGGTGGCGTGCTCACTGGCTACTTCTCTCCATCGCAAGTCTATGATGACGGAGTCGGATCGATTCCTTCATGATTGGATCAACCAAAAAAGATCTGCCAAGCAAAGGGACGACACGGCTGATGAAACGGAGCAGGCTCTGCTGTCCAGTGGGTTTGCTGCTGCTGTCGCCGTAACCGATCGGAAGCGCGTTGCATTCACCATGCCATCATTCAATGGCGATCAGGATGAGGAGATGACACCGTCAAAGCCACAGAACCACGTATCACCTGGCAGTGATAGCACTACCCAGTCTGATTGGAGTGTCTTCACAAAATCGTACCCGATCGTACAACTTCCTCAAGCATCAGCTGCGTCTCCTCCATTGGGTCGTGGCTCCAGCAGCTTGGCGGCCAAGATCACAAATCTTGTTCTTGGATCGTGCGCAGGTGGCGAGAGTTGTCCAGAGTCTGATGCTGACGCGGAATCGACTTCCTGGTCTCGCCGCATCGCGGTGCTTCACTGTATGCGAGCTGCTTGCAACTCAAGTACGGGAGCGTCCCGCCTCGGCGACGCCGTGCTTGCAGTGGTCGACCATATGACGACGTGCACGAATACTTTGTGCCTCACAGAATGCACCGAGTTTGTCAAACAAAGCTGCGACATGGTGGAACGGTCCTTCTCGCTCTCGGCGATGGAAAGCTTCCTTACACGAGCCACACGGATCACAACGTTATCATCGACAGCTGCTGCTGTTCATAGGCCGACGTCTCGTTTATGTGGAGATAAGCAGTCCCAGCAATTGATGACGTCGCTGTCGTTGCTACTCAAGTGCTTTGATGACGCCACGCGTCGCTGGCATGCGATGAACTACCGGCCGACTCTGGACCCATGGACATTGCACAACCTCATTGTTTTGACCAAGGACACGGAAATCCTACGTCGTGCACGCCAAGGAAATGGCAAGCCCCAACCACCAGCGCCTACAACATCCATAGACTGTGTGTCTCTCTTAACACGTCTTGTGGACTCACGCGGTGAAAACAACGACACGACACTTGTGTGTCTTCTGGACGCGTTGCTCTCTGCGGATCCGCAGTTAGCGTGCGGCCCACAAGCTCTGCACCACCACGATTTCGTTCGAAAGGAGTTGGTGGAAGCGCTGTATTTCAATTACCCACGTGCCGTGAGTGGCCACTTGGATGTTCTCCACCCATCATGGAAAGCAACCTTCAACCCACGGAGTCGCGCGTGTCTTTTCCTGCCAAGGCAAAGCGCCGCCAGTGTCGTAGACACCGCCGTCTCGGATCTTCGGCGCGAGTCAAGCGACGCGGTGGACAAGCTCCGTGAACTTGCGGTGCGTGAGCCCGTGCTGGTGCAAAACCGCGTATTGGCATTGCTCCACGAGTGGAAAGGAGAGATGTCGTTGACGTTGCTGTACCAAAAATCGGGTGTGTTCCATCAAATTATTTGTGTGGTCGACACGCTTTTGCCTTCTTTTGTCCACGATGCAAGTGCTCTCGACGTGTTTTTGGTGTTTGTGTTTGAAATCGTGGAGACCATCGCACGCCACCAGGCAGCAGAGTTCTACCAGCTCATGGCGCGGCTTGTCGCATGCTTGGCCGATGCTCTCACGGACCATTACGAGGTCGTGGCTGAGGCTTTGTTCACACCGGCTCGACTGAATAGCTTACGTGATGTGGCCAGTATCTACGAGTCTGTCGCAGAAATCGCAGCGTTCACCAGCGTTGTGGAACAGCCACAGAGTGAAACGCACGTGAGGGACGCGCTCACGGCGGTGGCATCGGCGCGCAACAAGACCGTTGCCAGTTCGGAAGACCAGCGCCAAGTGCGCGCCTTCGTGGATCGTATCCACTCGTCCGCTGTGATTTCTACAGCCTTCCCCATGGCGGAGATTGACGTGCCACTGACGCTGGTGATGGGGATCCTCACGAAAGCCCAAGAAATGGGCACTTGTGTGCCTTTGCTCACCCCGTGTGCGGAATCCGTAGCTCGACTATTGGCCCACGACGAGTTGACCAAGGCCGCGATGAAGTCGGTCTGCCAAGTGCTGCTCGCGCTCATGAGACACGACCCGGCCCACGCTGTGCGGGTCATCATGCCTCAGTACGTGCGTTGCCTCGGCAGCGTGCGGCTCGTTCTTCGCGAGAGTGCGCTTGCGTACGTGACCGAATTCCTCGCGCTGGCGGATTCGCCTCATCGGCGTGCGATCTTGGAGCATTTGTATGACGATCCGTGTGAAGTGGCCAAGTCCAAGCTCGTGGCGTTTGTCAAAAGCGCAGCGTTCAAAACGCAGCACATTTAAGAAAGAAAAACGAGGCTGGATAGGATTAGGATATGATAGGATCACGACCAGCGGCTTTGTAATTGGCACTTTCTTGGCAGTGTGTTATTCTTTCTTTCGCTTCTTCATCCACTCGGCAATCGCGACACCAGCGAAATTGCCAACTGTATTGCCAACCAAGACGCCGTAGACACACGTGAGTGGCCATTGCTGCCACGGCCGATCCCAATCGAGTGGGATGGGCAGTGCGCCGACGTATGCGCCAAGCATGGCGCCGATGGCGACGCTGGCGAGATGGACTTCCACAGCATCTCGAGCCCTGACATAAACAGCGGACAAAGAGGAAACAAACACGTTGGAACCTCCGACGAATAAGAGCAGTTACGGACAGACAGAAAGCTAAAGCTCACCTAGTGGTACACACAATGTCGACCCAGTCGTTCCACGCGAATGTGCCTGTGTGCATGCTCAATGGGAGAGTGGTCATGCAGGCGAGAAGCAACGCGAGCAGCGCGGTCCTCGTAATCAGCCTGCTCACAAGATAACAAAGAATTCACATCAGTTCCGCTGGATCGATCAATACAGAGAGATCGCAGTCGATAGATGCCATGTGAGGGGCGCGTACAGTTGGAAAGGGGCACCGAAGAGGATGATGACGATGTGGGCGAGAGCTGTGCCGACGAGCAGCCCAGAAAGCCCCCGACCAAGCATCGTCAGTCTCTGGGATGGGAGCAGGAATCAGAAAGTCATTTCGTTTCGATTTAGAGCTCCACCACACATACTGTCAATGAAGGTACGTACAGAGCGGCGCAACTGCTCCATGTTGTCTCGTGTGACAAGCGCCGTGTTGAGCACCAGCGTCAGTGCGGCGATCACGCCGACGGCGAGCGGTAAAGTGCGTTCGACATCTTGTTCCAAGGATTTGCCGAGGCTTATTTGAAAGCGAACAGCAACAAATATCAGCACGCATTGTTTTTCTTATTGCACTATATCACAACACGACGTTCACATACATCCAGGTCGGTAAATACAGTGCGCACGGCCATGGGAGCAGCGCAAGCGCGAGGACGATGCTGCGTCGGATCATCGCAATGGGATAACTTTTCTGCTGGAGACCTGACTGATTCTGACTGATACAATTTCTCAGGTTTTGTAGCATTCACTCCGAATCAGAATGAATGCTGCCGAATCATTTTTCTTGTGGGCAAAAAGTCATCAAGATCATCAAGCGTATAGCCCGGTACACCAAGCACCCGTCAGGTGTCAGGCCCCCGCCATCTTGGATACGCCATGGCAAGCATCGCACGTGCTGCTCAGCAGTGGAACCCTGCCAAGTATCTTGAGTTTGAAAAGTATCGTCTGCGGCCAGCTCTGGAGCTGCTCGGTCGTGTGCCACGTCTGCCATCCGAGAGTGCAGAACATCATGATGCTACCGGTAGTATCCGCATCGTCGACCTTGGTGCTGGCACGGGCAATATGGCGCCATCATTCCTGTAACTATCGATATGTTTCTTCGCTTATAGTAGCCTGTACGGCAAGACAGGCAACTCACCTGATGAGAATTGATGTGATGTAGACAACGCTGGCCTAATTCCCACGTGACATTTGTCGACTCGTCTGCATCCATGCTGGAGCGTGGCAAGGCGGACCATATCGCCAACAAATCGTTGGATGCCAGTCGATTGGCGTACGTGCAAGCCAGCTTTGACTTGTTCAAGCCGACCGAACCAGTCGACCTCATCTACGCGAATGCCGCGATCCACTGGGTCAGCGCTGATCTCCACAAGACGCTTCTGCCACGGCTTTTCTCATTCTTGAAGCCTGGCGGTGTGCTGGCCTTCCAGATTCCAGACACACGTTTGCAGCCGAGCCACCAACTGATGGTTGAAGCTGCCAAGCAACTCGGCTGGCAAAAAGAGATCGAAAATGTCCGCTGGGTGACGTGCGAACAAGACCCGTGGTTTTACTATGAAATCTTCCAGCACGTCATTGGTTCGTCAACCGCGGTTGAAGGGAACCTTGACATGTGGTCCACGGATTACGTTCAAATCATGGAAGGCGACAATCCCGTGGCGGACTTTACCTCTTCCACGGGGCTGGGTCCGTATTTGGAAGCTCTTGGAGGCCGTGGCTCCCCACGGGCCGACGAATTCGAAAGCAAATACCGTGATTTGATCTCTCAGGCGTACGCCAAACAACAGGATGGACGCACGATCTTCAACTTGAAGCGCTTTTTCCTGGTCGCAACCAAACCCACCAATTGAAATATGGAATATACCATAAATACAGTACCCCGTATTTTAGCAAATCCATAAATACCATCATTTTGGCGTAATTACGACTGTTATTCGTTGTTTTTACGAAACGACGTTTCCCCACAAAAAACGAAACAAAAATGAACGAAAGGAAACACATTGAACGCGACAACGCAGCCAGCCTGCTTGCCTGCAATTCAAGCAGCTACGACACCAAAGCCAAGCCGCAGACTACAGCTCCGCCGTCGTCACCGTCGTCACCGTTGCCACCATCCACTTCCTCTTGACCTCTTGGTCACCACCCATAGCCAATAGCCAATAGCCAAGAGCCTGTGTGCATCTCTACCCTGAGCTTTCCGCAGCTTTCCGTAGTCGTGCGATGGGCCCCAAGAAGGCCAAGAAAGACAAAAAAGCAAGCGGCAAGGCGCCCAAAAAGTCGACTGAAGAAGATGCCGCCCAGAAAGAACAAGAAGCCGAGCGCATGGAACTGGTCAAGACCGCCAAAGGACTTCTGGAAATGACCAAAAAAGAAGAGCAAAGTTTCAATGAATTCCAGCAACAGCGTGAAAAAATCAATTACTTTTGGATCGTGGAAAAAAAAAACTTGGAAGATCGGAAATCCGAATTTCGTAACAAAGAACGGGAACGCCAAGATTTGGAGGAAAAGCATCAAGTGGAAATCAAAGTGTACAAGCAGCGGGTCAAGCATTTGCTTTATGAACACCAAAATGAAATCACCACGTTGAAAAAAGAACTGGAATTGGCTCGGAAAGGATCGCAAGATGACTACCGTGGCAATGAACGCGAATTGAAAACCGACAAACGCAAATTAAAATTTGATTTAAAAGAAATTGAACTTTCCCATGAAGATTATTTGAAATCGTTAAAGCAAGACCAAGATCGACGGATCACGTTTTTGAGGCAAGAATTTGAACGCCATGCAAAAGAATTGCAGCAAAAATATGAACGCAAACGGAAAGCCGTGCGCGATGAATTAGAATGGAAACGCAAAAATGATACCCAAAAAATTGAAGAACGCAAGAATTTCCATATCGCGCAACTCATGGCGGCCCATGAAAAGGCGTTTGGTGAGATCAAGAATTACTACAACGATATCACGCATAATAATCTAGATTTGATCAAATCGTTGAAAGAAGAAGTCGGTGAAATGAAACGCAAAGAAGCCCAAGATGAAAAGCAAATGTTTGAAATCTCGCAAGAAAATAAACGCATGTCCGAACCATTGAAAAAAGCATTGATGGATGTGCAACGGCTTCGGACCAATATTAAAGTGTACCATGAAAATAAAGTGGATTTACGCAATGCGAAGGCCCAATTATTGGTGCTTGAGCAAGAGTACGCCACTTTGTCATGGGAATACGAAGTGCTCTTGCAGCGCCATGCACAAGTGGCGCGTGAATACGATGAATTAAATTTGCAATTTCAGACAAGCATTTACGAAGTACAACAAAAAAATGGGTTGAAAAATTTATTATTGGAAAAAAAAATGGATGCCATGGCCATGCGACTGGAACAGAAAGACGCCGAATTGAATGAAGTGCTTTTACATGCGAAATTGGAACCGGCAGTCGTAGACCGTGTGAAAGGGCGGCTTCAAGATATTATGGAGAATAAAAACCGAGATTTACGCGATTTAGAGAAAGAATTGCGCAATATTCAAACGCTGCAGCACGAATTAGCGAATGCCACGGCGCTCAAGATGAGTGAGTACGGGTTGCCACTGGATGAGCTGGGCTTTACCGCGCAGATTCAGCCCGTTCTGCCGGTCCAGCGGTTGATGGCTGGAAGTGGCGGTGGCGGTGGCGGTGGCTCGCTGTCGCCGTCGATGGGGATGATGAAGAGCAAGGGCAACAGAAGCAGCAAGGCAGACACGCTTGGGTCTCCATTGCGAAGCGCCAACAACCCGCTCCATGTCCACAACAAATAATTTTATTTTTTTTCACATTTACTACCCATGTCGTCATTTTTTATATATTTTTTTTTATTTTTTATTTGTTTTTGCATTGTACTGTACGACGTCGTATTTATTGTCCAGGAGGTATTTAGATAATCTGTTCTGTTAGTGGTGATGGTGGCCGCTGTGGTTTACGTGGGGGGAAAGAGGACGACGAGAGACCCGTCGCCACGCCACCCGCGAGTCTCTGGACGCGCGAGCCCAGCGAGTCCAGTTTTTCGGAAACCAGTTTTTCAAAATGCGACAATTGGAGCGCCAGCGACTGCGCTACATGCACACAGGACTGCAGTTTACTGGAGGTTGTGGATGCTGCAGAGGACGGAGGAGCAAGGGGAGGAGGAGGGAGAGGAGAAGCGTTTGAATCGGACAGTGTGGTCGACGAGAGCATGAGCATGTGGTACGTGGAAGGGGTGGCGCCGTACTCGGCGGAAAGCGCGTGGTTCTGGAGAAGAAAAGGTTGCAGCTGTTGGTGCTGTTGCTGATGCTGCACGAGGCTGCTGCTCATGTACGAGCTCACATCATCCACGCTCGCAGTCGCAGCAGCAGCAGCACCACCACTTCCTGCTTCTCCGCCTTGTGGTATCCCCCCAGAAGAAGGCATCGTTGTTGGCGCATGGTCGCCGGTGTGGTCGCCATCCCCTTCGCCATTGGTGGAGCTGCCACCACCTCCTCCTCCTCCTGCTCCTCCCATTTCCATCGCTGGCGTGAATTGTGCGGGCAGCTTGGCGAGTTCGTCTTCGTTCATGGACTTGATGCCATGGGCGCGTTTAAAATACCGCAGCCAGACACTGATGGACCGAAACGACACATTTGCAGCGTCATCGGCCGCGTACTGTAGAAACAAATCCGTGGTCTTGTGGCTCAGCGCGTCGGCTGTCACGCCACGGCCAAGGCGCCGCTGGCGGATCAGCCACCGGTACAATTCTTGTTCCACTCCTGGGTGGAATTCGGTCGTCGCTTTCAAAGTCTTGCGCTTCAAGCTGGACAAATGCTTGGCGTCGATACAAAACGCCAAGATCCGCTCTTTGTTTTTCTTGATATCGGACACTTGTTGCCTGCTGATGCCAAACTCACGCGAGATCACGACCGGTTGTTCGCCCATTTCCAAACGCGCGAGCACTTGCTGCTTTTCATGGATGGACAACACGATCCGCTTGCGCTTTCCACCGCCCGAGCTGCTGCCGCCACGTGTCGACATGGACGCCGTGGAGGACGGGGTCGGTGATGACGGAGGAGGAGCTCCTCCTCGTCCAGAGGAAGAAAGAGCGGGGCCACCAGTGACATGAAAGCCAGAGGTCGTTGTACTGCCCATACTTCCGCCACTGCCACTACCACTGCGGCTTCGAGTGCGTTGCGGGAGAGAGCCGCCGATGTGGATCATATGAGTCGGTGTGCCGTGGTCATGGCCACACTGCGAGCCGCAGCCATCGTCGTCATCATCTTCATCGTCCATGTCCTCGTCACCGTCTCGCAAGAGCCCGCCGTCACTTGCCGAGCCACCCGTGTCATTCGCAGCGGCGTCTTCGCCACCGATCACGACCACGCTTGAGGTCAGCAGGCCATGCGGGTCGCCTGTACTGCCGTCGCCACCATCGCTGAGGTCAATCACAGCCACAGCGCTCACAGAATGCGCGTCATCGAGAGACGAAAGGTCTTCCATTTGTCCGGATACGCGGTTTCCGTATTCCAGTGGTCAGGTTTTTCCGGATTTGGCCAGAAGAATTGGGGAGGGAATACGGGTCTCTATACGAGTGGTATACAGTACCCAAACAAAGCGAATATTTTGAGGATATTTTGTGGATAAAACACAAATATGCTTCACAAATTTTGGGAAACCAATTTCGCACAACAAATCATGAATGAAAGTCAACAACACCAAGCGGCAGCAGCGTCCGCGGGGCGCCGCGCTGACGGCCACGCGACGCCTTCAAATGCGCAAGCAAACCCACGATGGAAATCACCTGCAGCGCCGCATCAAATGAGCGGTGGTACGTTTTTTTTTTTTCGCTGAACAGGCAAGCCACGCAACGGCACAATTTTCAAATATCTGATCATTCTTTTGTAGTGTACCGGAACATTGTGTTGACCGAGCAGCGCCGTCGATCAAAAGAACATGCCGTCAAAGACCTGAATGCAGGTGCGTCCTATGGAAAGGAGACGCGCTGAAGTGCGACTATGCTAATGCCTTACCTTGGGGGAAACTGATCGACTACATCTATGGATGGACACAGCACTGATGCAAGAAACACTGAGCGGGTTGCGCCAGAAAGCGTTCGATCTGCAGAACGACAAGTGGATGTACGAAGACGTCCATATTTAATACTCAATAAATGGGTGAGACAGATCGATACAGAGAAAGAGAGAGAAACCATCAGCATTTGCTTGTACAATAAGTAACGTCTCTTACTTGTTTTTCTTTGAAACTAACAAACCTTGGTACAAGTCATCATCACACTAACCGTCTTTTTTAGAGAAGGTTGCGCTTCTTGAACTCTTCCACCATGGTCGAGCCAAGACGAGCAGGCGAGCGCGTGACCGCGACACCGGCGCCGATGAGCGCTTCAAACTTGCCCTCGGCGGTGCCCTTGCCACCCGACACGATCGCACCAGCGTGGCCCATACGACGGCCTGGAGGCGCGGTGGTGCCAGCGATGAAGCTGACCACTGGCTTGTTTGGGTCGCCGAATTCCTTGAGCCACTCGGCGGCTTCTTCTTCGGCCGAGCCACCGATCTCACCGATCATGATGATGCCTTCGGTCTCTGGGTCGTTCGTGAATCGCTCCAGGCAGTCAATGAAGTTGGTGCCGTTGAACGGATCACCGCCGATGCCAATGACCGTCGACTGGCCAAGCCCGGCGGCCGTGGTCTGTGCGACGGCTTCGTACGTGAGCGTTCCGGAACGCGACACGATGCCGATGCGGCCCTTGGTGTGGATGTAGCCAGGCATGATACCCATCTTGCACTCTCCTGGCTTGATGATACCTGGGCAGTTTGGACCAATGAGGCGCGTGATGCTTTGCTGACGCAAGTGCCACTTGACCTTGACCATATCTTTTTGTGGGATGCCCTCGGTGATGGCGACCACAAGGGGAATCTCGGCTTCGATCGCATCAATGATCGCTTGCGCGCAGAAAGGCGGTGGCACGTAGATGACCGAGGCGTCGGCGTTCGTGGCCTTCTTGGCTTCCAAGACCGTGTTAAACACAGGCAGACCAAGGTGCGTGGAGCCGCCCTTCTTTGGCGTCACACCACCGACCATGTTGGTGCCGTACGCGATGGCCTGCTCCGAGTGGAACGTACCCTATACTCAAAGAGAAATAAACAAATCCACCACCAGTTAGAAACATGAGAGATCTTCACACCAAGATCCATCGAATCTTGTTGGGCCGAGGACGGGAATGTTTTCTGGGACGAACCTGCTTGCCGGTGAAACCCTGGCAAATGACCTTGGTGTCCTTATTGATCCACACCTTGGCGGACGCGGACATGGCGCGCGTGGCCTGCGCGGCGTTGGTGATCGTCGTCTTCACGTGCGTGCTGGCGAACATATCTGTTTGTATGGGGGGGAGCTCTCTTCCTTGCTTGGGGGCTGAACGAGCGGCGCGCAGTCAAAGGATGATAAGGGGGACTGACGTTCTCGCTGAAGAGCTCGATTGGAGCCACAGATGATTTCCGCCTTTCAACAAATCAAATTGAAGTAATGCTCTTGAAGTAAGGTTTCATTGGTCAAAAAGAAAGATTTCGCCAACCTTGGAAAACCTATCTGAGGATGCGAAATTTCAGCCAATGAAATGCATTCGTCTACGTCATCGAATCCATGCAGAACTGTCATTGACGTAAGCACAGGCCATCGGCAAGTCTTGACCATGAGCTGCTATGGCTGGATAACACACTGCCTTTTGTATGTGCGTATATGCTGTTATTTACCATATTTCTAGTTCGTCATCATCTCCATACACGTGCCCGTTTTTCCCTTCTCTACAGTATGAGTACTCTCTTAGTAATGGCTGTTGCGGATCACGCGGTCCGAGCTGTTTTGGATTCGCACGACTTCATTTGGGATCTCATGGTGCATCCAAAGCCGCAGCAGGCGGTCGCGGCGCTCGGCGTTGAGGTACAGCGGACGCCCTTTATTGAGCTCTCGGTTCCGCTCACCAAACTCTTCGCCGTATTCGTCCACATACAAACTGCCCACGTACGCTGCAAGTTTCCAGTACACGAGAAGCACAGCGCCTTCCAGCACCAGCAAAAACATGCAACTTCCCCGACCGCATTTGCGCGCATGGACAGTACACGCGCCAGGATTGCTCTCCTCTGGGTATCCTTTATCGTGGTGGATCGATGGGCAAGTACCCGCTGCACAAAGCAGCATACCACATACTAAACAAACCGCCGGCCGCGCGGGGAATTGGTTACACGCGGCGCACTTGCGCTTGGCCAGTGCAGCGTAAAACTTGACGTACGCACGCGGCAACGACCGCAAGTACCGCGTGCGATTGGACCCCGCAGCAAACACTGACATGGATGTGTGGACGGTATTCAAATCACGCGCCAAGACCTTGGCAAAATCCAGCGTGTTGGCGGCGCCTGTCTTGTCAGTACTAGCGTTCGCACTGGTAAACCACTGTTGCAAGATGCCTTGCGTGTCATTCATTTCATCGTACCCGGCTTGGAACCGTCGCACCCACCGGCCAATCACGGGCCGTAACGCGGCCGACTGCGTCCACAGACTGTCCACTGTGATGAACCCAAACTCGTCCACATCTTGGGTCGAGATAAACACTGGCTTGGCCATGGTGGTCGTTGCTGAAGACGATGAGGAGGATGGGTATCGAAACCGGGCCTTGAGTAAAAACGCTGCGACTTTGACCATCGGCACGACCTCGGTGGCGACGATATTGAGCAATTTGCTGGTGTCTTCGACAACCACAGGACAGTCACCAAAGGCACCACCACAAAACGTGAGCATTTCGTGGCGAAGCCTTTCCACAAACGAAACCGCACTCGCGGTTGTCCTGTTCGAAGGTTCCAGCAAAGTCGCCATAAAAAACGCCACGCTTTCTTCCGAGTACTCAAGCTCGTCAGCCATCTTGTCGGTGAATTCTTCTTTACGAGTGATCGAAAACCACAGCAAACTTTGCACAAGACGAGCCAGCACGATCAATCGTGCATAGTACACGGCTTGTGCTTCACTTTCCGCCAATAAAATGCCTTTCACAAGCACGCTGCCCAATTGGCTCAACAGCAAGGGCTTGGTGGGCCACCGTACTTTACCCCATTGGCTTTGCTTGCGGGTCTGGGTCTGCGTGCTTGGGTGTTCATCTTCCAAGACGATCGTGCCATCCGCCAAGATCTCCGAGCCGCCATAGTACAACAACTGGGAGATTTGGCTCTGTGGCGTCACCACGACACTTTGCACGCCGTTCACGATACGTGGCGGGCGTGTAACTTGCTGCAGCATCAACGGCACAAACCGCATGGCCTCCAAGAACCGTTGCTCGGGGCGAAGCTGGTCGCGGTCGGGCGAGCCCAAAAAAGTACACAATAAAGTATGGAACAACGCCAAGCAGCCCGACGCCGTGTACCGATCCGGTCGAGATTTTTGGGTAGCTCCACAAGCGACTTTGTGGATCGCCATGCAAAGGCTCGACAGTCCGTCTTCCAGCCACGCAGCGACACGGGGCGATAACTCGGCCGGCAACTCTGTAGCCTGCGGGTGGTCGCGCTTTTGTTCAAGCTGCTCCGTGGGGGTGACGGTGGTAGTCGTGTCCATGTTCGCATCGCCATCGGTATCACCATTCAATCCGTCTTCTTTGCCCTCATGGTGGCCAATGGCTTGGAGCCACTGCACGAGATCGTCTTGCGACAGCGGCTTGTTATTGGCGGAGACAACCGATCGGTCCATGGCGAGCTGGTTGAGCTCTTCGGTCGTCGTTGGGATCAGCACATTGGAAATGGACTTGCACAACGGGCACAAAAACTCCTTCTTGGTCACATCGACGGCATTCAGTGCATGGCGATGGTGGCCGCCAGTGATTGCACGTTGAAATTGGGACGCGTGGTACGATTCCCAGCATGTATGGTGCACCGAGTGGCCACAGAGCCGCACATGGACAGGCACATCTTCACCCAAATGCATCTCATCCATCGGTGTACACAGGAACCGGCCTTCCAGGCCGCCATTCACACGCGAAAACACAGGCGAGCACTGGGCAAAGCCGACATAGCACATAAAGCTATTCTCCGACTCAGTCGAGTGGCACATTGCACATTCTGGTACAGAGGCGCCGTCGCCCTGACCGCCATTGGCGGTGGTGTCCTCTCCTTCTGCCATGGTCACGTCGGTCGCAACAGCAGCCAAAGAAGAGTTGCTATCGGTTTCTCCGTTGGCGGCAAGCGAGTCCTGTGGTGTTCCAGTCATCACCCCGGCAGCGTCACCGCCAAGCGACTCGTCGTCGTCGTCTCCACCTTCCGCCATCATGAGCTTCATCTGCTCAGCAAACGCGGCTTGCCGTTGTTGCATTTGCTGGAGCGCGCGCAATTGGGCATCGCGCCGTTTGTTGGCCAACAACACTTTACGATCTCCTTCCTCTCGTGACACACGGCGCGTCATGCGGTGCTCATCCACCACAGCCTGACAAGCCGGATCCAGCCGAGCCAGCCTGTGCATGAGCCAGTCAATGGCGCGACCGAGTTCATGCTTTTGGTCGCCGTCAAGATTCACCGTGTTGTTCCCGGTGCTTCCTGGAAGCCATGGGTTCAGCTTCAAAAGCAGCTGCAAGATCGACGCGCGTGGCTCGGCGACAGAAAATAGGCTTGGCTGGTCACTTGTCACCCACGCGAGGTATTGCTCAAGCAACGAATCAGCTTGAACTTGATACTGACGGTCATAGACAGAATCCAACGGAGCTGCTTGCGAGTACCGGATCCCTTCCACCACGTAAATCTGGAGTGTAAACAAATGGACCGCTTTCGACAACACATTGAGACTGCTGTGGGAATCCGTGGACGCACGCCACAGCGTCTCATACACAAGCTTGCGTGCATGTTCATGGAGGATTGACAGTCGCGACCCACGGAACCCTGGCGCACAGGGCAACACGTTCTTGACCAGTGGGAAGTCGAGCCACGACGAATGGGTGGCGTCAGTGGCTGCTGCAAGATCGTCTTCATCCTGTTGCGCCTTGGCCTTGGACAGCCGCAGCCGTTGCTGGAACCAATTTTCATGGGCAGCTTCGTGCTGTTTGCGCGTCAAGTGGACAAACGTCGGCAAGTACTCTGCGTAGAGCTGCGGATTGAGTCGGTACTGGACCTTGCCTCCGCCGCCGCCACCACCACCTCCGCCGTTGCCACTGCTGCTGCTACTGCTTGGCGGCTGGTCGCTGCTGCTGCTGCTGAACCGCCCGCCACTGAGTCCACTGCCAAAGACCGACGAACTGCTAGTGTTGCTGCTTGTCTCGACGCAAATCTCCTTGATGATTTGGTCCAGCACGGGTGCGGTCGAGAAATTGCTAGCAAACAGATTCTCATGTGCGAGGAAAAACTCGGTGGAAATCTTGGCCAAGTCGCTATGCGCGCAGGGCCCGACGATGAGCCGCTGCACGATCTCGCGTCGCAAAAAAGGTACAAGCGATCGCAAAGGGTCTTCGGAGACGATCCGCGGCGGTAATTCCGAGGCAAATTGGCACAGCAGTGTCATGCACTCGGATACCATGAGCTCCGAGTCGCGCAAGTCCGTGTTGCTGATATCGTACCATTGAGAGACCCCAAAGCGGTTGACCACCGAGCTCATCATCCAGTCAATGCCTAACAATTGGAAGCCAAATTGCACCAAAAGCAAATCCAGATCTCGAAACCGGAGACAGAAAGGCGGCTCGCCATAGTTCATACTGTGGTTGAGCACGGAGAGCCCATTGCGGACCCACAGACCCGAGTGGACTTCGGCATCCCATACGATCGCCTGAAGCACCGGTTCAATCAAATTCACACGATGCCAAAAGCCAATGGCATGGTCCACTGGGTGGATCCACGGCGAGCTGGCGTCGGTGCGGTCGTGGATGAGCTCGTAAAAAATTTCGAGCCCACGTGGCGAGTCACACAGTGTACGCAGCAATTGCGCAAATGTGCGATGAAGCGGGAAATGGCACGAAATCGGCGTATCAACGGGATTGAGACCAAGCGGCTTGCCGATGGGTAAGTCCGTTGTCGTTGTTGTTGTCGTATCTACGAGTGGAGGAAAGTACTTGTCTGCAGAGGCGAGCCAAAAGTAGTATGCCTCCATCATGGTCTGTGTGAGCTTGGTGATCAACGGTCGTAGCTTCTGACTTCGCGCTTGTAGCCGCTGACTACTACTGTCGTCGTCATCGTCGCCACCCACGGCCATGTGCTTGAACACGTTCGAGATGATCCACATAAACACGTCCGAGGCGGTGGAGACAAACTCGACCGTGACGACCCACCCACGCGATTCCAATTCCACGTGGTCGCCAAAGCGCCGCACTTCGGGGCAAACGCCTTGGATATAACTCAAATACAACAAGAAGTCCGCCAGCCGTGCACCGTTTTTGTCCAACACAAACAATTCCGAGATCGCTTCAATTTGAAGCGCGTACCGTAAATCCAAAAGCCCAGACATGTACCGACGGTACACAAACACGGGCGATGCCACATCCAGTTCAAACCGGCCAGGAAGTTCGGTCGTGGAAGGTAAAGTGAGAAAAACCGACAGCGGCTTGGTGGTGGCGGTGGTGGCTTGCTGGATGGACAAACCGGCTGCGGTCGCCTCGGCTTGAAGCGTGGCCAAGTCCACGCCTGCCAGTGTGAACATGCCGTTCGCGATCGCACGCTGGATCCCAAACGCTAGCAAATCCCATACCCCGACAACGGTCATTCCGTGGTGGAGGGCACCATGGACTGCCAATGCATCCACCATCTTGGCAGCCAGTGGCGTCGCAGTAGCTGGTGGTGGTGGCGGTGGTGGCAGTAGCAAATGGCGACGCGGTTTTCTTCGCAGCGTTTCCAGCACCGAAACCACCAGCACTTCCAGTAATTCATGGTCTCCGACAAGCAACTTGACAAAGCTTGCACGGTTGAAAAACTGGACACTAAACGTCAAGATGGTCACACTGGAACTGCCGACGCCAAGAAAAAATTCACGAAACAATTGCCGATAACACCTCGTAAACGCCACGGCAAAGGCCTTTTTAAAAATCGGATCCGCGAGCAACGCCATGAGCAAACTGTGGAGCGCGTCGCTTTCATGCTTGGGTAAAAACGAGTCGGCGAGGATGACGGCGCACAACACTGGAAAGTCGCTGTCTTCTTTTGACTTGCTTGTGCGTTCACCACCACCATCCAATGGGAGCGTCGTTTCACATGTGTGGGCGATAAACTGTTCGCAAATGAGCCGGCAAAACCCATCGGAAAGGTTGGCCATGGACACGAGCCACTGCAGCAATGTACTGACGACGGGTGTCTTGGCCTTGTAGCTACTGGAGACGATCGATGCGACAAGACCATGGCGCGCCATGGCTTCCACGACGTCGAGCGCTTCGTCACGGGTCGCACGCGAGCGAACGACGCTGAGCTTTTGAGAGGACGCTTCGCCGATGATCTTCAGTGTCTGATACTATAGTAAAACACGGCACAATGACATAGAGTGAGCACGCCATAACGCCACACCCATACAAAAAACTAAGACAAACAACACGTACGCTGATCGTTGGTAGCGCGCGGGTCAGTGCTGTCGCAAATTCCTGGGAGCTTTGCATTTCGTTGTAATGGATAAGCACCGCATAGCGGTTTTCCAGTGGGTCCTTTGCGAGTTTGGCATGCGCGTCGCCGACGTCAGCACTGGTCACGATGGGCAGACGGCGCGCTTCCGTGATCATGCGCAGCACAAACGACAGCACCTCGGCCATGCATGCGCGCGACGAAACCAACAATTCCGGCGGGAAAAGCGCCAACGGATCGGCATCGTGTGCTCCCTGTATAGCAACAAACATAAAGGTTAGTACGCTCTCCCGATACAAACAAACAAAGGGGGAAATCCATATCCGTACGCGATGTTCGGTGCAAAAGCCGTCGGATGCCCATGCTTCGGTGTCGCCGCAATCGCAGCAGCCGCCGCTGTGTGTGTAGTAAAAAAAAACTTCGTGGTTTTCGTGGTCGCTGGAAATGAAACACTCGTTGCACATGACACAGGTCTCATCGACTTGACACACTTTGCAGTTCCACGCGATATCGCCTGGCTTGAACTCGTAGGCGCACATGCGCTTGGGTAGCTTCTGGAGACTTTCGAGTGACGCATCGTCCAACACACACGCGCGCAATTCGTGGAGCATGCGGCGCTCGCGGTCTTCATGGTCGCGCTCGCCCCACGCATCCGCCGATAGCATCTCCCCTAGTAGTCCTTGCACACGCACAAGTTGCACATCGACATGAGTGCCATTTTGCGCCTCATCAGTGGGCGAAAGATCGTCTGCTGGTGGCGCATGGGGGCTTGTACAGTGCATGTTGTGGTCACTTCCATCTTCAATTGATGTGGTCATTTCTGTGTCCATTTCGTTGGCGAATTCTGTGTTCTGCTGGTCGCGAAGAGGTCCATTCGACGTAGAAATGGACGCGCTTTCAGAAGCAGTGAATGGCTCCATGGCACCGCAGCGTGTCGTACGTGATATATACTCCTTCGCTTCGCTTCCAAGTCTTGCTTGATGCTCTCCCCGTCCAAGCCACGTCGTCGTCCAGGGCTCTGGTGTTGGTTGAGGGAACTGAAAGACTCCACAACCTGGTCCCGAATTATCCCGAATTTGAAGGCAGAAAATGAGGGATCACACCACAAGTATTCCAAAATAGGGTGAGAACACAATTTCAGAATGCAAAAGACGATGCGTTGTAGGAAAATGGATACACTTTGCAGATAAGAAGGTGCTGATTTTTGTAAACGACATGCATGGATGGTGGTCGAGATTCTAGGCGGAGAGGACAAAGCCTACCAAACGCTGTCGGAAGTGGCTTACTTTTTCTTTCCTGCTAGGACAGCTTCGGCTGCTGCTGCTTTCGCCTTGAGCTCGATGAGATTCTTCTCCACGCGGTGGTTTTGTGAAGAGAGCTCTTCGTTTTTCGCATTGAGCTCGGCCAACTTCATCTTGCTATCGATGAGTTCGCCTTGGAAATAGTCATTTTCTTGCTCTAGCTCCGCGAGGCGTCGCTTCATTTCCTGTTCAATAGCCTCCTTTGCACGGGTTTCCTCCGTGGTGCGCGACTGTGCGTCTTCTTTCTCCATATGCAACTCTCCCACTTGCTGCGCGTGGTCGCTCGACTGGCGCTGCTGGGTTTCCAGCAATTGCTTCAACTCTGACGCACGGTCATGGAGCTCTTCCTCCGCTTGCTGTTTGGACGCACGCAATTCCTCGAGCTCCTCACGCAACTGGGCCGACTCCTGCTTGAGCTCTTCCACTTGTCGCTGCAAATCGACTTCACGTTCTTCACCGCTTGCCTCCGTGTTAGCAAGTCTCTCTTCCAGCTCGTCCACACGCGACTGCAGCTGCTCGTTCTGGAGCTTGAGATCATCCCATCGTTCTTGAAGCTCTTGGTTTTTGGCGATCGCAGCAGCTGCCGCCGCCGCGCTTGAGGCGAGCTCACCGTCCCGCAAATTCTCCAACTCGGCCTGGGTCGACTGGAGTCTCTCTGAGATGTCTCGAACTTGCTCACGCAATTCTTCAATCGTCGACTGAGCACTCACAATTTCTTGCTGGGCACGCTGGCTCGCTTCGTGGGCGACTTGCAGCTTCTCTGAAATCTCGTAGTTGCTTCCTGTGAGCTGGCCGATCGCTTCGTGGGCGTCCTGCATATCTTTTTGAGCTCGATCCTGGCTCGATTCAGCCTGCACGAGCTTTCTCGCAAGTGCGTCTTTCTCATCTTTGAGCTGCGTGACCAAGTGGTCCAAATGGCTCAGCTGTTCCACCAGGCGTTCGTTTTCTTGCTTCACTTCGGTCGACTCGGCGCGGTAGCGGCGGTCCATCTCGCCTTGCTCCTCGTCAAACTCGGTGGTTCTTCGCCGCTTCTCTTGCTCCTCGTGGTCAATACGCTCTTGCTTCAAGTCATTTTCACGCTCCAGAGTCACAATTGTGGCTTCCAACGCCGTGATTTTGCCTTCCAGGCCACGAATTTGCACCGTGAGTTGGTCTTTGGCCTTGGTGAGATCCTTGATCATGCTGTGCTGGTGGTCGCGTTCGTTCATCATTGTCTTCACGGTCACTTTGAGGTCATTGATCTCGGCAACGAGTTGCGTATCGTGGGCATCGAGGTACTCGTTCGCAGAAGAGGCTTCCGACCGCTTATCATCCTTGCCTCGCTCTTCTTCTTCTTCTTCTTCTTCCTCCTGTGCTTCTTCCTGCTCACTGTCATCGCTGCTGCTGTCGCTATTGCTATCGGCAGCGTCCTCGTTTGAGTCGTCTTTCACAGCGTTGACAGTCACATGGAGAGGCGGAATGGCGTCCAACTTGCGCTGCTCGTCCACGAGCCGCATCTCTTCTTTCATTTCATCCAGTTGTCTTTGGAGCTGCTGTTTCTCTTCGACAACTGCGATATACTTGACGGAATCGACTTGCCTATTGCCACCATCGCCACCTGATTTGAATGACGACGATGACGACGACGTGCGGCTTCCTCCATCGCTCGCAGCTTGCAACTGGCTCTCAAGGTCGTCTTTCTCGCTCTGCAATTTCTGGATCAGTTGGTCTTTTTCACTCATTTTCTTTTCCAATTTGACGTTTTCACCTTCGCTTTGGCGCAATTGGTCTTCCAAGTCTTGCACGGAGCGCAACAGTTCTTGGTGTTTGCTGCGCAAGCCGTACATTTCAATGGCGTCGTTCGCCTCGCCGACTCCGACTCCGACGGGGAATGCACCACGGGTGCCATCGGTCTTTGCGCCGTTGTCACCACCGCCACCATTTGCAGGAGAGGTCAGACCTCCTCCGTGGGATCTTCCATGGCGACTCGCACTGGCCATCGACACGCGGGAGCTTTTGCTTTCCAGTGTGATCACTGACATGTCGCTTTGGCTGCCGTCAAACGACATCTCGTCGGCATTGGAGCCTTCGGGCTCGCCTGGCATCCGTGGCGATTTGCTGGTGGCCTTCATGGTGATCGCGGTGAGCGAAAGCGACGCGCGCGGGTCGTGGCACTTGATCGCGGGCACCATGAGGCTCTCTTTCGACGAGTCCTTGTTACTCTGCACAAGCTCGGCTAAGTTGAATTCAAACGACGCGATTTGGTGGTCCGTGCGTGTGTCAAAGACTTGGATATTGAACGCCTTGGCTTGGTACAAACCGGTCTTGGCCAAGTACAGCGTCGTCGTGAAGGGCAAGATGTCGCCCCACACGACTTCCCGTTTATCGGCCAAGTAGCAGGCGCACTTGGTCATGACGCGTTTCTTGTGGCGCGTGATCACGGCACAAAGCTCCACGCCGTCGTACGAGGCAGGCAAATGTGCCGTCATGCGGTGGATCACGAGCTGCACTTTGTAACCCGTCGCGGGCTTGCCCGTACGGCGCGCGACTTGGATCAAGTGGTTCATGGTGGTTGTGCTGCTGCTTGGCTGGCTGTTGTTACTTGGGCTGGAATGTGACGCCCTGCGGGAACTGCTGCCAAGAGAACCAGTGATCTTCAGTACCATTTATCAAAAGACGCCCCCAGCCACAAAGAAGATGATAAACAGTGCGTCTTACCCTGTCTTGTGTGCGATTATATGGCCAACGAGTCCCTTGTGCTTTCTCTCTCAGCCCAACGAAGTGCTGCTTTGTGTTGGTGGTTGTCTGTCGGCTCAGACTCTCGCGGCGCTTCGCAGGTACCTGGACAGAACCCTCACTAATCTTGGCGCTTCTCACTGGGATACGCGAGTGGCTTGGCGTCGAGAGAGAGAGCAGACTGCGAGAAAGAGATCGGCAGAGAACGTGGTGCCGCTTCTTCGCATGTGCAATAGAAAGATGACCTCAACCTGGCAGCCAAACTCCAAATGAAAATAGCTCAAGAAGAAAACGATCGGTCCCATGGGGTGCTTCTCTTTCCTGTAAAAATAGCCAAAAAACAACCCAAAAACATGTTTACACCCACGAAAACACATTTAGGGTGAACATATTCTCATGTAAAACGTTTTTTTGGGGGTTGTTGAACTTGAAGGCCAAACGTAAAGGAACAAAAATGAAAATGAAAATGGATATTATGGTATGATGTCATTTAGGATACGCAGAGGAAGGTAGCTATGAGAGGAGATGGAGAGCAGCATGTACGAGGCGAAGGGGAGTATCAAGGGGGCGAGCTGAGGTGGGTCTGTCTATTAGTACCCCATGCGCTTCTTCCGCTCGATGGCTTCGTAAGCCAGAGTCCACATGTTCTTGGCGGTCTCATAGTCTTCGCTGGCAAACTTGGCCGCGACAAAGCGCAGCGAAGGCACCGTCAGCGAAAAGTAATGGAGGTTGCCTATCATAATAACAACAGCAAGTGTCAGTACCCTGAGTCTGGCTGGGTTACGCAGTGACGCCCGTCATGAACGCACCATAACCCTTGTAGATCTTGGACTTGATCGGGGAGATTTTATGGTCCCGGCACAAGCGGAATGATTGGATCGATGTGTGCACGGCGCGCTTTTCATACAGTGAAATCACACACTACAAAAGCAGATCCAACGATGAGACCACAGATACCTACTGGTCGTGACCTGAGATGGCAAAGGGAAAACGCACCTCGTGGTAGGCAGCGCGGGAGACAAAGAGCTGCAGCACGTCGAGCTTGGCGCCGCCATAGGCGAAATACTTTGGCGTCCAGGTCGCATTCCCCGAGGTCAAATTGCCGACACTGAACGTGCCATCTACAGTAGTCAAATTTGGTTTTGTTAGTTTAGCTTTGGGACAGTCATGACCACCAGGCAACAACAAGGTCAGTAACGTACTAGATATTCTCGTGAGCACGTTGCCCTGGGTCGTGTCCCTGTTGACCGTGCCGCGCTTGAATCGGATCTTCATGGGCCGCGGCGCGGTCTTGACCATGTCCAGCACGTTGGCGTACGAATCGTTGGCGACGTTGCGGTTGTTGATCACCAACACCGAGCTGCCAATGGTGACGCCAACGCGGTCGGCGGCGCCATTTTCGACCACGAGCTTGACCACGGCGATCTCCAAGCGGCGGTCTTCCCGCTTGCCACTCCACACATCGACGCGCTCCATGAGCACGCCAAGCTTGCGGCCACTTTCAAAAGTGACTTCGTATTCATTGGGACCACAGACGTCGCTGGCAGAGTCGCTGCTTTCTTGTGCTGCTGCTTTGCCCCACGCACTGTTGGCCGCGCCTTCATTGGATGGGGAGAAATCGTCATCCAAGTTTGACACGGTCTGTCCAGCAAATGCATCGTTGCTATCCGAGAAGAAACCCGAGTCATCAAACGACGCCGAGGCCGAGGCCTGGACCGATGGACGCGCCGCTGTGGATGAGTTTTGGCCCGAGTTTGTCCGCGCTGGTTCGGACGGCGCCAAGTTCTTGAGCGACACTTTCGTACTGCCAATGCCACCAGTATTCTGGAAGGCGTTGGTGTCGAAACTGAGCTGGTTCCGAGCGGCGTCCTGGGTTTGGCGTGCCTTGTTTTGGCGCTCTGCGAGTGCAGAGGCACCACCGCTTCCTGTACGGTCACTTGTTTGGGCATCGTATCCTGTAGCAGCTGGTGGCATACGTGGTGTGTTGTCGCGTGGGCTGAATGGATCAAAGTCCACGATCGTCGACGACTGGGTCTTCAACGGAGCAGGCTTCTGGAAGCCAGGAGCACCATACCCCATGGAAGCAGGTGGAGCACCTGTGGCGAACGGGTCCCCGGGGCTTCCACTTGGTGCCGATGGCTGCAAGAGCGTCTTGATGCTGTTGTACATGACAGGTTGCGCACCGAACGGGTTCGCGTTGCCCTGTGGCGCTTGCATCTGCATCTGCATGCCTGGATGCTGGTTCTGCTGCTGCTGGGTTCCGTACGGATTCATTTGCGGTTGCTGCTGTTGGTGCTGCTGCATGCCGAGACCACCGAAGGCTGGCGCGCCAGGCTGCGTCATGAAGGCAGCGCCGGCATTGTGGTACTGCTGCTTGCCTGGCTGCTGCTGCTGGCCAGCCATGGTCTGCAGAGGCGGGCCGCCCATACCAAACGGGTTGTTGTTCCCTGCCATCATACCTGACTGACCAAACGGCGCTCCTGGCGGCATGCCATTGAACTGGTTGAACGGCCCAGCGGCAGGAGCGGCCAGTGGCATCGGCGTGGGCATCGTCGCGTAGCTGTTGGCGGTAGCAGCATGCTTTTGCTGGTGGAGCGTATCAAAGGCAGCAAACGGATCGTTCATCGTGCGTGTGTGTCTGCTTTGTTCGAAGGAGCGAAGTGGATTTCTGACTTGAGAGAGAGAGAGCGAGGTGTCGACTCTCACCGAAGCGAAAATGACGCGGCTTGAAATCCAACGAAGAGAAGGGGAGAAAGTGCCATGGGATCGGGAAGACTGCGATGTTAGTGGGATGCTGGGACGGATGTATAAATATATATTGGCGAGATAAATAGATATCCAATACCGGTTGATAAAGAAGGAGGTGAGAGACGAAGAATAAAGGAGAAACGACCCCAGTACGATACATACCGTCTCCCAAAAACACAACAAAAAAACAACTGTAGCCAATCGAGATTCATGGGATGCCGCTATATGCCAACGGCCTCAGAAACAGCCAGCCACCCATGAGAAAGCAGTGATTGATTGAGGGAGAGAAGAATGCGAATGCGAGTCCCACTTGAGTCTCCACGCGATCGCATTCTCAGTCTCAGACTCAACTGCCAGTCACTGTACGGTATTGGACCAAGACATCCATAGACACGCAAATGATACTGTAAGAGCAAGTAAGGATGTATATAGGAATGGATCAAGCTGTGATAAGTTAGTAGATAGTTTTTGCTGATGAAAGGCGATGAACTCTCTCTCTGGGTATGTTTGTCTTTACCATCCAAAGTCCATGGTCGCCGCCGTGGCCGATGTTGATCCTGCACGGCCAGACACCGTGCGAGCAGCGGCGGCACCGCTGCCCAGGTTGCCGCTGAGGTTGCGTGACGAGCCATTGCTCTCACCCCCATTGAGCTTGCTTTCAAAGTCGGCGTCACTGTCACTAAAGAGAGTGCCACCGTCATTATCAAACGCCGACGCTGCTGGTGCGTGCGCCGCTGAGTGCGCAGTGGGCTTGCTGAGACTGTTGCTGCGGCTGTTGCTGCGGCTATTCGACTTGCCCGTCGCTGCGGAGGACCCGCCAAATGGATCATCCGATTCACAAAACACTGGCTTGCCCGATGCAAAGTCTTCGAGCGATGGCGCACGTGATTCACGGTCTTGATGGCTTGGCGACTTGCTGGTGCCGGATGGTGGCGCCATGTCCTTGAGCGAGATGCGTGGAGAACCACTGGTGGAGTTGAACGCGCCGACGTTGAAGCCGAGTTGCTGCCGCTGAGCTTCTTGGGTCTTGCGGCGTCCATTCGCGAGGCGGTCAGCGAGCGCGCTGGACTTGGGGCCGCCGCTGCTTGGCGAGACAGACGTCGAGCCAGCCGACGACGATTCACCTGGGAAATCGAACGATCCCGTGGAGACTGCAGGAGCAGTGGTCACGTGTACGTGTGGAGCTGAACCACCGAACGGATCCATGGCCGCTGGTGCAGGAGTACTTGACGCGAACGGCGACGCTGCGGCAGTCGGAGAGGTCACGCTGACGCTGTTGGCCTTGGCGCTGCCCAGGTTCTCAAGGAAATCCATCGAGGTATCATCGCGCATGGCGCCTGCGGGCTTGGGCTTTTGTTGAAGTAGGTTCTTGATGTTGTCGTACATGATCGGCGCCTGCGCGGACTGCTGAGGCTGGCCCATGCCGCCCATATTGTTCATGCCGTGGCCCATGCCTTGACCCATTCCAGGTCCCATGTTGCCACCCATGCCACCGAAGCCTCCTCCGTTCATACCCATCCCATTTGGCATGCCACCTCCCATGGGCATCCCCATCCCCATCCCCATGCCCATGCCCATACCCATCCCTGGGCCCATCGGTGCCATGTTGTGACCCATACCTCCCTGTGCGCCAGCTCCATAGCCACCGCCGTTGTGATGCAGTGGAGCAACAGGAGCCGCTGGTGGGCCACCGTAATGAGGCGCTGTCTTGGGCTTGTCGATCGGGTTGAGCATCGCGAAAGGGTCGTTCATGGTGCTGGGGTGTTTGTTTCTCGGCGCGAAGTGGCTGTGCGAATCTAGGAATGACCCGCGGCGGAGCGCCACTTCCGACGGTTGTGAGTTCTATTGCAGCCACATATAGACAGAACCGAGGCTGCGACAGCCAGTTCAAGGCTTCCTTCTTGATCTTATCGTATCATACCGGCTCCTATTGCAGCAGCGCCTCATATCCCACTTTGAGAATATCCACGCTAAAGATAGCCATGTCACTGACGTCGTTTCGCGTATTCCCTCGCAACCCAATTTTAGTTCCTGTAGCTACCTAAACAAACCACCAAATATCGTTTTTGGGTTGTTCAGGTGGCCATGGACACTCTATGCGCACAAAAACGGACCCAAATCTCGCGACCGTGTGTGGTTAGGGGATGGATTGATGATTTCTAACCTTCTAAACTGGATATCAGTGGCTACCCAAACGTCTAACAATGGGCAATTGTAAAGCAAATTGACCTGCTACATAACATACTTCGATAGATAATATCTGTTTTGGGTCCAACATATCTGCCGCAGGTGATGGGCATCATTTCAAATGCGGGCACATGAAGCGATTTCGTCATGTTGGTGCGCACGGTTCGGTTTTCTCTCTTTGAGGCGAAGAATGTATGACTGCTCAACTGGCTGATGCTGGTCTGATCGCCTTCGGTGCCGTCAGACAGACCGAGTCGAGTGTCGAAGCCTCCACCCAGCGAGAACACGGCCAGCTCACAGCGCTGCTCACGTGCTAAAAGCTACAGCTACGGGCGACACGAGGGAGAGAGAGAGAGAGCACGACGCGACGCATCGTTCATCGTGAATCAGTTCACTGACCATCAAAAGCACCATGGCGCCAGCTCTCCCGCCTATGCACCCCACCCTCAACGTTGACGATCGCAGTGCCGGTAGTAACGGCGGTGGCTCGGTCACGACGCGACCACCACAAACGTCAGCATCGCGGACGGTCGACACGATCAGCACCGCGCCGCGAAACACCACCTCCACCGACATTCGTGGCTCCATTAAGCTAACGGCCATGGCGCGCATGGAACAACGCGGTGGCGGCGGCGGCAGTACCAGTAGTGTGGCCAGTACAAATACCAATACAAGTACCAACGGCGTCGGTGGCGGGGAAGCCAGCGCGAACACGACTTCGACTTCGACGGCGTTTGCGCCACGGCCGTCGCATTTCAAAGACGGCATTCGGCTCGCGGAGATGGGCGACTGGGATATTCTCATGCGGCGGCTGCCACGCGAGCCGCAGCTCGCGCACCATAAAGACCACCATGGCATGTTGCCCATCCACTGGGCCTGTACCGAAGATGACGCCGGCCCAGAAGTCGTCCACGCGCTTCTGCAGGCGTTCCCAGAAGGTGTGCTCACGCGCAACAACGCACAGTACTTGCCGATCCATATCGCGGTGCGTGCGCGGCTGCCACGGGAAACGTTGCAGTTACTCTGTGACGCACGGCCCAGCTCTCTTCTGGAAGAGACCCCAAATGGAAAGACCCCGTTGATGCTCGCGACGGAATCCAACTTGCCAGCGGATTGTATCAATTTGCTGCGACGCGCACAGCACGCGTACGAAGACCCCAGCGAAGACGAGGACGACGACCGCCAAATGGAAGACGCAAAGCGGGAAATTGAAGTGCAAAGCCATTTGCTTCGTGAAAGTATGATGTACGCGAATAAACCCATGGGGATGCTGCGCTCGCATAGCAACCAGTCGACCGCCACCACGACGACGACCACTACTGGCTCGACACTGAGCGTCGGCAGGTTGCAGTCCAACTCGGTGCTGGGCAGCTTCCCATCGGAGGCGCGGTCCAGTGTCTCGTGGAGCGACCAACGGACGCGAGAGTTGTCGTCCAACTTGAGCTTCACCGACCTTGCAACCGCCGCTACCACCACCACCAACACTGGCTCCACGCGCTCGGCACCTCGTCAGCTGCCGCTGTCCACCGTAACGTCCAACCTCATTGGTGGTCCAGGTGGTGACGCGTCCGGCCCACAACCACCCAGCGCGGTCGTGCGGTACATGGACACGCTCATGCGCGAGCAGCGCCCTACCACGACCACCACGACCACCACCAGCAACAGCAACATGTCCATGTCCATGCTCAACAGCGAAACCACTAGTTCTACTGTGGTGCCCAGTGGCATGAGTCTGAGCTTGACAGGGCCGCCGCCTCTGTCCTCACGGCAAATGGAAAATTTTCGTGCCACAGAGGGTGACTTTGGCAACCACGGCGACAGCGGCGTTTGTGGCGTTTGTTACAAGAAATTCAACATGTTTCGCAAAAAGTACCAGTGCAAGAGCTGCTGGGTCGCGCTGTGTCGCAAACACGTGGTGGCCAAGATCCACTTGCCAGGCCACAAGAAAAAACGGTCGGTGTGCTCGGACTGTATCGTTATCCATGGCGATGACAACGGCCACGGCCATGTCCACAGCAGCAGCAGCCACCACGTGCCCTCTGTGCCGGGCCACTCGCCGTCGTTCCCGCACCATACCCACTCGGGCGTCGTCGGCGGCAGCACGGCTACAACAAACTCAGCGATCGTACCGGCGACGCGCTTGAACCGCTCCGGGTCCACGCCAGCGATCCACAAGCCGTCCACGATGGGTGGACCAGGAGCAGCAGGAGGCATGCGCAACTCGGCGGTGAGTACCAACAGCAGCAACGCACAAGAGATGCGCCATACCATGGCGGCGATGCCATCCTCGCGCGTATCGCAATCGCTTCGGTTTGCACCAGCTATTAACAACAACGACCCGGCCCCTGGCATGCAAAAGCCACCGCTTCGACTGGCGTTGCCGCCATCGACTTCGTCGGTCTCCTCCGTGGCGAGCCAGCCGACACCACCGAGCTACCAGAACCAGCAGCAGTTGCAGCAACCACAGCTTCGTGCGCTATTGGACCGCTTTGGCAGCGACACGACGGCGAGCATGACCGAGACGGACGACCGCAATTCGGCCGAAGCCACGATGATGCACAGCCGCATTTCCACACTGGAAGACCAAAACCGGATGCTCTTGAGCCGGCTCGCCGACCAAGAGAAGCAATACGACGACTGTATGCTGCTGCTGACGCGGACCATGACCCGCGTCGCCGAAATTGAAATGCATTTGCCCAGCGGCCGCATGGGCGCGAACGGATCGGAGCGCGCATCCGAGGATGATCTGAATCCAGCGTCTTTTGACTTTGGATACCCACTCTCAGCAGTGTACAAATAAAGCAGTTCCAGTGCTAGCAGTTGGAAGAGAACAACTGCGACGGTTCAAGGAAGAGAAAGGAAGGAGAGCTACGGAGGAGGGCTGTGTAATTGGAGTGTGCGTGTGAGAGAGAGAGAGAGGGAAAGCGTGTGTGTGCTTCTGTTAAAAGTGTGGAAAGAACACCACCGAGAGAACGCGATACACCATTAAAAAAGTAATATAACGGACTGTATAGGGAAAGTGCTTTAAAGTAAGTGTGAGACCATCGTTTGAAGAGCCGAGCTGGTCAAGGAGTGCGCAGAGTCATTCTCTGTGTCAGAGATGGCTACATTTACGAAGTACGCAATATAACGTACTTAGCGGTCCGTACTCGATTGGCCAAGCGAGGCAAAACAAGAAATGGACAATGCGGCCTTGGACACGTCCACTGATAGCGCCTTTGACGTCGACCTCGAGGCTTCTCTCCATGCAAGAGCCACAGAATCCATTGAACTTGTACATAGTGAACATGGTGATGTAGATTTAAAGACACGGGCGCGACGAGAGCGGAAGCGCCAGCAGCGCTACGACCAGTTGCATGCGATGACGATGGAGGAACGCAAACTGTTTATTTACAAGGAAGACCACGGCAAAGACGGCCAAGTCGCAAGGCTGGAACGAGTGCTAGCCGACGGAATGAGACAAGTCAAGTTGGCCATCGATTTGCGATACGATGAGATCATGAATGAGAAAGTAATATCACAGCGTCATGCTAGTGATGGTACTTTTCACCACCTATGAATTGACTGTGTATTGTGTGTGTGTGTGCCCCCTCCCAGGAAATCCACAGCTTAGCGAAGCAACTGAAGCTTGTCTACGGCTCTGTGAAGGCGATGGAAGATCCTTTTCAATTGCGGTTTTTCCAGTGTAGCCCACCGCTGCGGCAGTCGCTGGCGCGCTTCAGTGCTGAGAAATGGGTCGTCCGGTGGCAAGAAAATGGACAGCTCACCGACGTTGTGCCTGCAACGGTACGCCCCGTCCAATACATGTTGACCCCAGTCTCGAATGCAAGACCCACTTAAACAACACGTTGGTATGAACTATTTCTGCTGTGTAGGACGTCGTGTACCTCTCACCGGACTCGCCGAATGTGCTGACGACGCTGGACGCCTCCAAGATGTACGTCATTGGCGGCATCGTCGATAAATCCAGGAAAAAGGTGAGGCAAATACACATACAAGTCAGTCAGTCAAAGCATGCGTTCTATTCACCTGCTCGTCCTTCCGGTATTTGTTTGTCTGTAGGGAGCGACGCTGCAGACAGCGGAGAGCGCGGGCATCACCACGGCTAGGCTGCCGATCCAAGAATACATCACCGAGCGGCTGGACCACATCTTGAACGTGAACACAGTCGTGGACGTGCTCATCCATTTCCATTCACACGGCGACTGGCAACGTGCTCTGACAGAAGTCTTGCCACTGGTACAGTGGCAGGCCATGGCTGACGGTTGGGTAGACCAAGGAAACTGAACGGATCGTGGGTTTTTGCTTTGTTGTTGATACACAGCGGAAGCAAAAGGCGGTTGGCCGTCAATCAATCAAGCGCAAGCTGAAGAGGTCGACGGAGCAAGAGCAGGCGATGCGAGCGGTGGAAGATGAAATGAAGGAAGCCGCAACAGCAGAGGCAGCAGTAGAAGATGCCAAGCAAGTCGACGAGACAAGTGAGCTGATCGAGTCACTGACTCTCCAAGAGCAGAGGATGCCACTCAACGGTGCCGACATCACTGATGTATCCGTACCAGAGTAGAAGAAGAATATTACTACTGAATACTGAAGTTACTATGAGTAGTACAAAGGCTATAAAAACACGGGGTCGTGGTATTTTTGAACGCGAATGATTTTACGCAGCACACCATTTCGTCGACAAATGTGTATCATACCAATACGCAGTAGCTTCTCTCTCTCTCGCTCTCTCTACCAATCCTCGCACCGGCAGTGCATTCGTCTAGCTCCATGGCGTTCCTGTCCACCGTTCCACGCTTTGGCCCCGATCTCGACAAATGCTGCAAAGAACACCCGGTACCGTCTCCTTGTATTCAACCGAACTACTGTTGAAGTCCTCCTCACACGCCGATTCCCTGGATATAACTTGTCTTGTCTTGCCTGTCCAAATAGAACCCGTTCACGTACGACCCTGGCCACGAGACCATCGCGACCGCTGCGCCTCCTGAGAGCGCGAACCGGTACGGCACGTTTGGCTTCCACCACGATGCGCCACTGGAATCCGTCATCAGCAACAGCGACGCCGCCAAGAGACTCGCCGTGCTCATGGATTCGTCTTCCTCTTCATCTTTCTCTTGCTCGTCGTTGGCTGCGGATTCCTTGCAAACCAAGAGCCCATCGCCGTGGCAGTACACCCCCAAAATCGTCGGCCAATTTGACCGCGTGTTCACGGTCGCAGATCTCACGCAACAGCAACGCGACCGCCGCCAGCAAGCGCAACGTACGCCTGCCACACGCAGCGATGGTGCCTCTTCTTTCTCTTCTTTGATTGACATGCCACCGGCCGTCCAGCGGCTCGCACTTGGCCCCGGCACGTACGAAGTCGACAAAGACGTACGTCGATATGAGGAATGAACACTGGACAGCGAGGCATTCCTGGAACGAGAAATGGAGGAACTCTGATGGCTTCTTTGTGTGGTTTTGGTCAGTGGAACTTGGAGACCATTGCAGTGCCGTTTTCGTTTGGCAAGGAGCCACGGCGTGGGATCTTGGAGTGTTCATTGGGTGAAAAAGACTTGCAATCGGATGGCCATCGACAAAGCAAATACAGCAAACGACTCAGTGTGAGTGACAGAGAACGAGAGAGAGAGAGAGGAAGACCCCCTGTCTTTCTACTACAACTCATTATGCTTGCTACTGTATAGAGTGACCAGAGACGCCGCAGCGAGACGGCCTTGCTGCCACTGCGTCGTGTGGCCTCAGGACCCCATGGAGCAGCAGTCACCAACACAGCCAAAAAAGCAGCTGACGTAGCAGCCTTCTCAAAAGAGCTCGCCAAGAGCTACGCCGACTTGGACCGAAGTGCGACGCGGCTGGAACGGCAACTAGCATCGCCAGTCGTGCGCAATCTTCGGTTCCAGCGCTTTGGCAAGTCGTCACGAGACGAAGAGTCCTTCCGCCGTGGGCCTGGGTCGTACATGGCCGATTTGGATCGCGGTGGCTCTGCTTCTCCTGTGGGCAGCGATGACGCGCCTGATGCTGATGAAAATGGAGCCAGGCTGCTGTCGTTGCCTTTGGATGACCAGCAACGGCTCGACCTTGCGGGTTTACTTGTACAAAAACGGTCCAGTAAAAGAGGGCTGCTTATGAGGAAGAAGACGACGTCGTTTGGAACGGTCAAGCACAGGGATTTGCTCACTTCGCTGGCCAAGGCAGGCCATCTGAGTGCCGTGGCAGTTGACGATGCGATCGGTCCAGGCACCTACGAGACGGGGACATCGACCCTTGATGACGCCAAGAGGACCCACAACATTTCGTACAAGCACAAGACCAAATCCAAGCCGAAGACCAAGAAGCCCAGCGAAGCTGCGGGGGCGAGTGAAGAAGAAGAGCCACCAGAAGAGCAACAGGCCGCCACGGGGCGGAGCCAATGGCTGGGGCTTTGCCATGGCCCACAGTGGACGTCCTCGTCCTCATCGCCGAACCGGCGGTCTCCAGGACCAATCAAACAGACTTCCAAGAAGAAACTCACACTACAAAGATGAACAGCCACTATCCGGATTGCCAGCAGGGCCTTAGTAGTAATATTACCGTATTTATCCCAGGTATTGCCACTGTGCCCCACAAAACTACCGTAACAATCCACTCAGCTCGTGCGTCGCAGCACAACTGCCCAGTTGGACTCGTCATAGTACGACTCCTCCACTTCCGCCTGGCCGGCTAGCTCGACCAGCTCTTCCAGTTCACCTTGCTTGAACATGTGGCAGTACCGCTGCACCACGACCACTTCCTTTTCTTTCTTCTGCACTTGCTGCACTGTCTTCTCTGTCTCTTCTTCTCCGTCATCCTTGCCAGTCGAGGACGACGACGCACCAGCGAACCGCTTGTCCAAGTTCCACGGCACCATAAAGTCCTGCTTCGTGCCGTCAAACTGTCTCTTGGAATTGGCTTTTTGCTCGTGGGCCCATGCGTAAATGACGCCGCGGCCGCCCACGCGAAGCACGCGAATCACTTCTTTCACCGCGGTGAGCCGGTGGTGGAGCGTCGACAAATGGTGGAGCACGGCGATCGACAGCGCCGCGTCACAGCAACGCGACCGAATCGGCACGGTCAGTGCGTCACAGACCATGGTGTTCAAGCCACGGTGGCCGCAAATCTCGACTAATTTGGCACTGCGGTCACCACCGACTGCGAGGGATTGCGTGGCATCCACACACTTCATATACTTGCCATTGCCACAGCCAATATCAGCGATCCATGAGCCAGGCTCCAAGTCTCTCACAAAGGCAGCGACCCGTGGCCACGGGTTGTACCGTGTGCTGCTGAAATGGGTCGCCACGGTTTCGTAAAACTCGTGGACGTACTGCTGCTCCACAAGCGTCGGCGCCAAGGATGAAGAAGTCTGAGTCTGAGTCTGATTCTTATCCATTTTCTGGGCTTGAAGCTGCTGGAGCCGTTGTTGCTCGCGTTCTTGGACGTCACATTGGACGGGGAAGTCACAGACACACGGCGTAGACTGCACTTTGCGGAAGGTGATGGACACGCGACGTTTCCTGTCCACGCGGTGGCCGTCGATCACGTCAAAGAGACGAGGCGGGATCGCATGGGTCCACTCGTACCGTGACGCACCCGTCATCACCAAAAGCGACCGTGGCTGAAGCAACACACTCTCCATGCGGCCATCCGGGTGGCAAAACTCCATCACAATCTCATTCGCCAAGCTCAACGACGCGATCGCATTGGTGAAGGCCGAGTGGGTGTCAATATGGGCAGCGATACCTTGGCCTGGCAAGTACTCGTTCACCGTGATCTGGTCGGGCTTGTCCATGACTTTTGGTGGAATTTCCTCAATGAGTTGCTTTAGAGACGCTGGCATTTGCTCTGGTAATGGCTGTGATTCATCACAACGCCGTGTTTCGTAGTTGAATTCAAAGCCATAGTGTTGCACTTGGCGAGCCTTGACCGTGTTTTTCCATCGCTTGCGGTCATCGGCGTCAAAATGTTCCAGTAAAAGCGCTTCTTGTTCCAGTGAGATAAACTCTGGCAAAATGACCAGTCCAGGGATGCGACTGGATGGGTCTTCTAACAAACGAATTCGCGAGACACTGGCGACCCGTGCAAATGCATCACGCGCTTCTTTGTCCTTGCGATGCATCGCGTATTCGACGTACATGACACGGCCGTTGATGAGCTCACACGGTTTATTATGGAGCAAGTCGAGAAGCGTCGTCGCCACTTGTGCGCTTGCGACGTGGATCAAAATGACGCGGCGAGCCGACTTGCCATAGTAAATGCCACGCACCGCATCGCTTTCGTTGTTGTTTTTGGAGTCTTCATGGGAGGAGGAGCTCGTCAGAAGTTGCAACAAGAACGGGTGGAGCTTGTCTTTCGTGACCAGCGCCTCTGGGATGCGGCGGCTCATGGTGCAACGAAGGAAACAGGTCGGATGCCCATCGGTAATGTAGTCGACAATGGAGAGCACCTCGGCGGCGGCGGCGCCACCACGCGTTTCCTGGAGCATTGCCTCGGCAATAGCTGCGCTACTTGCGAGCGCTTCTTCGGTGTTATGACGCGCCATGGTCGGTGTTGCTTCCTCCTCGATGGCCAGCGGTTCGTGTGGTTGCATGTCCATGATGCCAGCAGCTTGCAAGACTGTTTTCCACCCACTCAAACTTTTTTTCACACTAAATTAGGTTAGTTGTGATGGCTAGCCAACCTGTACTTTAGGCTAGCCTAGACTAATTCCCAGTTTGTATCCACTTCAACACAAAAAAAAGAAGGAAAAACGATTTCTTATTTGTGTGTGTGTGTGATTTATGGCTTGAGCATCGCAAGTAAAACAAATGACAGCAGCGCACCAGCGCACAACCCAAGCGAAAGCAAAAAGAACATGATGGTGCCCCCAAGCTCTTTCTCTTTGCTGCCAGAAAGCATCCGTGGGTACTGCATCAGTGCTTGCGTGGAAAACAACCCATTCGTGAACGCGCAGGCAAAGAGAAAAAACGCCGCAAAAAAATCGCTCTTGAACACCACGATGGAAATGGCTTGGTGGTGTTGATTTTGCAAATTGGAAAACATAAACAATGGGCAAAACACCACACGCAAAGCCGCAGCGAGCAGCAATTTCTTGGCACAAAGCGCTGGCACAGCCGCCGCCGACCATCGTCCCAAGAGATCACCCGTGTTGAAGAGCACAAACGTCGCGGGCACAAAAAGATCGCGGAAAAAGCGGCCTTCGCTTGGATAATTCGAGTGTAAAAGCGACGTGACACCAGGAAACACGGCGACCGAGAGGCAAAAGACCAAAAACACCGTGGCCGCGTGGAAACGGATCTTGTAGGCAAGATCGATGAGATACAGGTCCTCATCATCATCGTCACTGTCACTGTCACTTTCTTCGCCATGGTCTCCTCGCGCCAGCAGCTTCTCTCTGGACACAGCGTCGTGCTCGCTCGCTGCCTTCATGGCCTTCATATACGGCTTGTCCTTGCTCTTCTGCTGCTTGTGGTGGTGGTGGTAATGGCGGAACAGATGCATCCTCGTGAGCGCCAAGAACGCCACCATGCTCAGCAACACGACGATGAACACAAAGACGAAATACACAAACGCACTGAGATCGGCATCCCCCGCCATGGCATGCAAGAGACTGTCACCGTCATCGCCATTCGCTGCGAGGATCACAAAATTTGAGACCGCGACTACGACGCCAGCCATGGCTTGGCCCGAGACCACGGCTTGTGTGTACTGGGGCGGGAACGTCGCCACCAGCCGCAGCAGCGCATCTTGCATCAACGTATTGGCCGTGCCTACGACCACGATACTGGCCATGGTGAGCTGAAAGAACTCGACGCCATGGAACTCGGGCATCCTTGTGAGCATTGTATGGCCAAACATGATGGCGAGCATCACGACCAGTGAACTGAAGATCGTCTTGACTGGTCCAGGCATCTTTTCGCCGATAAACAACGTACGCACCAGCATCGACAGCAACGTCGTGATGAAAAAGCCCGTACTGAACCAATTGACAAAGGATTCTTCATAGGGTGTGTCGTGGAGCCGTTTCTGGAAATACTTTTGCGCGGTCACAAACACATTCCACGCGAGGGCGGATGCGATGCCTGTGAGAAATAAGATACCCCAGACCGTATGCGCGGCCGCCGCCGAGGAGCCGTGCGCGGTCATCTTCGCTGCCATCGATGTGTGTTTCTGTTGATGGGAGAGCGCAGCGCTTGTTTCAATTGTGGTGCTTGTGCTTGTGGTGTTTCGTCTTCACCTCGAAGTGCAAGAAGTCCCGTGGATTGCGTGTGCCGCTTCAAGAAGGGGGTCGGTCGATCGTTCGTGCGACATTCGCGCAACCTCGTGGAAATATCGGGGGAAACTTGCAGTCTTCAAGTTCCAGGACCAGCACCAATACAGGACCAGGTATCCGGTGCCGGCAATGGGAAACTCATACCTCTGCACGTAGGTAGCTTCATAGTTGATTGGCCCTTCAGTGTATGTGAGAAAGATACGTCGTAGCGGCACTGCTGGGTAGGTCAGCCTTGGCTGTAAGCACCTTCACAGGAAAAGACACAACAACCTGAGAAGACCGTCACTCCTGCCACCGGTGCAATTCACGACACTCATTGCGATTTTTCAGAACAAGGTGGATAGCATACAAAATTTGTGCTTGAATGGCATCTCCACTACCTTGTTTTCGAAAACATCCACCTTGCAGTTTTTTTGGAATCCATTCCAACGAAGCACAAAGAAAGAAAAGAAAAGAAAATGGCGGCTCGGGAGACCGACGATGACGAGGAAGCTGCTGGGCATTTGCATGGATACGAGACCATAGAGGATGAAGATGATGACGAAGAAGAGTGGGTGCCTGATGAGGCAGATGAAGACGACATGGAGGAAGACGCAAGCGACGGCGATGCCGATGAAAACGAAGAGCCCGAGGATGAAGATGAAGAGGCGGTGGAAGTGTGGGTGCCCAGCGCCGCGACCGACGTGAGCAGCGTCTTGCCTCAAGAAGTACTCGCCACCGTGGAGCGCGTGTTTGCTGGCCAGACGTTCATGCCCATGAGGTTTGTCAAGACCGATTTTGAGCGCCAGCAACAGAAACAACTATCCAACGAACGCATCGCGCATCAGCTGCGCGGGTACGAGATGGACCCTGGACGAGACCCATTAGCCGCGCAGCGGATCAGCAAAAACTGCCGCGCCAAGCAAATGTATTATGCGCTTTTACAACGCGAACAATGTGGCCGCAATTCGAAAGCGCAACTGCTTGGACTTCAAGAAACGTTTTTACCGTTCCAGCAACATAAGCATTGCAAAACCGTGGATTACGTCGGCGAACGGCTGTACTGTGGTAGCTTTAACTCGACGGGTATGCGGTTCCTTGTCGCAGGCCAACTCGCGCAGATCATTCTGTACGATACGATCAACTGGGACCGCCATGCGCTTTTGCCAGCACGCGAAGTGCAGTGGACCGTCACCGATGCCAAGTTTATGCCCGACGACCAGAATGTGTTGTACTCGAGCATCAACAGCAACGTTCGTATGGTCAGCGTGGACTACAAGCAAACGCAGCGCGAAGAAGTGTTCCCGATCAACCGATCCGCTGTTGCACCGCAATCGTTCCACCGAAGCCGCTGTGGGGTGTGGTGTATCGATATCAATGCCGCGGGCACCGAGTTTGTCGCTGGCACCTCAAACAACTCGGTCGTGCTCTACGATATGCAGACCAAGACCCCCGTGTGTAACGTACAAGGCCACGACGACGATGTGAATGCGATCGCGTTTGTGGACCACGCCAATGTGTTTGTCAGTGGCTCGGACGATGCGCTGATCAAGCTCTGGGACAGACGCGTGCTCTCTGAAACAAACCCACAGCCACAGGGCGTTTTCCCAGGACATATCGATGGCGTGACGTACATTTCGTCACGGGATGACGGGTACTATTTCATCTCCAACGCAAAAGACCAGACCAGCAAGCTGTGGGATTTACGCAAGTGTTTCTCATCGTCACAGCATGATCGCTTGCCGCACTTCCGCAAACCCCACCATTGGGATTACCGGTCCCAAGACTACCCAGGGTTACGGAAACTGCCCGTGGGCCACCCAAACGACAAGTCGGTCATGACGTACAGGGGCCACCTGGTCATGGAGACTTTGGTGCGGTGCCATTTTTCTCCGTTGCATACGACGGGCCAAAAATATGTGTACTCGGGCTCGGCCGATGGCCGCGTGTACGTGTACGACACGCTCACGGGCGATTTGGTCGAGATCTTTGCCATGAAACCGGATGGATTGACCCGCGATGTGCGGTGGCATCCGTACGAGCCCACGATTGTGTCACCCGACTTTTATGGCAAACTGTGTGTGTGGCAGCGCCAACCAGAATGAGTGTACCGGTTGACAGGCGAAGCTACAGCCCGACGTGTGCCATTGTAGGCCCCGTGTTGGTCTCTATGCATCCGACTCATGTTCATTTCTCTCGTAGGTCAGGATATGCCCCCACGTTGCCGCCTTGTTACTCTAGGAACTCCTTGTGTTCACCCACCATATATTGGTGTCCAATATTACTGTCTTTTTGCCCACCATGGTTTGTTGCCCCATGAAAGTGGAGTCACAGGGGAAGAATTCTTTACACAATCAAAATGTGATCAGGTCCAACACCAGACCACACTAGGTTTTATTTCTGGTCACACCTTGGGTATTAGGTTTAAATAATAGATCACACCTTGGTCACAGAACCCAAAAAATTGTTGGCCAGACCAAAACAATTGTTGGCAGGGCTGCCACTTTTCAATTCGACAAGTTTTCGCCACCCCACCCACCCCGCCTCCACGACCCCGATGCCTCCGTCGCGCCTTCGTCTCCGCACCAGTTTGCTGACCAGCAACCACAATGTCCCCACGTCACC